>PVIY010036231.1:0-25628 GCA_004026745.1 Myrmecophaga tridactyla
TATGACAATAAAAGCACAAATCATAGGAAGGAAATAAATAGAATTATACTTTGCAAGATTTTTAAATCATGTATAAATATATACATATATATACATACTAAGATTTACATATATTTATATAGTTAAGGTTAGGGT
Organism: Myrmecophaga tridactyla; assembly: GCA_004026745.1. Taxonomy (NCBI): domain Eukaryota; kingdom Metazoa; phylum Chordata; class Mammalia; order Pilosa; family Myrmecophagidae; genus Myrmecophaga; species Myrmecophaga tridactyla. Next base: position 136 of record PVIY010036231.1, read on the forward strand.
TAGGGTTTATATAGCATGTATAATGCTATTAATCATCACTTTTGTTATTGAAGATGTATATTTTGATACAATTTTATTTATGTATACCCCTATGAAACTATCACAATAAGGATAATGAACATTTTCATTGCCTCCAAAAGTTTCCCCAAATACTGATCTGTTTTCTCTCATTAGAGATTAATTTTAATTTTCTAGAATTTCATATAAATGGAATTTTATAATACCTACTCTTTTGTCTGATTTGTTTTACTCAACATAATTACTTTGACATTTTTCCATGATGCAGCATTTCTCAATAGTTCATTCTTTTTACAGCTGAGTAGTACTCTATTGTATAGGTATATAGCAGTTTGCTTATATATTTCTCTCTTCATGAACTTTTGTCCTGTTTCCAGTTTGGGTTATTACAAATAAGCCTATGATGGACATTTTTGCATGAACCTTTGTATTGAAATGTACTTTTGTTTCTTTTGCATAAATGTCTATGGGTAGAATGGTTGGTACATACAGTAGTTGTGGGTTTAACTTTTTTAGAAATTAAATTATATTTTGAGATCATTGCAGTTATATACTAAAATATGGTCTGTCTTGATATATACACTATAGACAATTGAAAAGAATGTGTATTCAGTTATTGTTAGGTGCATATGCTAAGTCACTTTTCTCTTAGTGCTTTCAGTAGTTTTTGCTTCTCCTCAACATTTCCCAGACTGATTAGTATGCGTCTTGAAGGAGCCCTATTTGACTTTATTCTATTTGGTTTCGTTGTGCTTCTTTGCTTTGTGTGTTTCTGTCTTTTTTTTTTTAATGTTGGTAAGACTTCCCCTCAATTGATCTTCCTAGTCCTTTACTCTTGTCTTCTTCTTGGACACCAGTGATTCTAATATTTGAGCACTTTGTGTCGTCCATCATTTCCCTGAGATCCAGTTCAAATTTTTGCATACATTTGCCATTTATTATTTTGTGCATTTGGATTCAATTTTCCTCTCCTTCAGTTCACTTATTTTTTCTTCTACCTCTTCAAATCCACTGTTATTTTTCTGCAGTAGATTTTTAAAGTGTTGGTCTACAATGTCTTTCATTGCTGTGGTATCTGCTATTTTTCTACTTGTTCTTCCAAATTCATCTTTATGCTCTTCTAGTGTCTTCTTGGTATCCTTTAAGTCATTAACCAACCTATAGAATTTATATAGCACAATAGTACGAATATTATTTATTAGTAGTTCCAAAGTCTTTGTCTCCTCCAGTGTTTGAATTTGGTCATTTTAGTTGGGCTATATCTGCCTGCATCTTCATGTGCTTTGTGACTTTCTGTTGGATTGTTGGCATTTAATTATCTTTATAGTGTTATTTCAGAAATTGATTTCCCTCAGTCGACTAAGGTTTTGTATTTGCTTAAATTTCATTGAAGGTCTCCCTTTGCACTTGTTTTATCAGTAATTCCATGTCAATCCAAGGTCCAGATCTTATGCAATGAATGCAACTCTACTTCAGAATCTTGTTAAAGCTATAGAGATAGGCAATTAACCAGGCTGTATTTTACATTTCTTCCTATCAGATGGTGCTCTTGGGTCTCCTCTTTGCCTCAGGTGAAGAGGTTGAGCTGGATGAAGACCCAGTGCAATTACAGCCAGGTCTGCTGGTCCCAATGTGTGCTGAAAGTCACCAACCCCAGAGCTGGGGATGCACTTCAGCTAGGATTCTACTTGTGGGCCTGATGGGGCTGGTGGTCCTCAGTCTCCTGCTTGGAATGACCTTGGATTATGAGACTGAGTATGTCAATGGCTCCTTCACATAGCCAACCTGGAAATGCCTGCTAGCTAGACTGGCATGGGGCATGATGTGTTGAGTGAGAATAGTGGGATAGTGTGGTGGGAGATGTGTGGGGCCCTGACATGGGGAATGGGGTACCAAGTTTGGGCACTGTGGTGGGTCACAATACTGGGTGCATTTGGGGGCAGAATGCTGAATAGGAGCATGGGTGGAGGTCCCTGTGTGGGCAAAGCAAAGGGTTGGGGATAGGGGAGTGCAGGTGCATTGGTGTGCAGTTCCTGTGGTTGGCAGAGCAGGGCATGAGGTGCATGGGTGTGCAAGGGCTTAAGGGGTGGGTCTCTGGGGAAAGTCACTGAGTGGGATACAAGGTATATGGTTGCACATGTGTGCAGGTGTATGGCTGTATGGAAGTGCAGGCATATGGGGTGCAGGAGATAAGTGTGGTAGAGGAGGTTCACAAGTGTGTGAGTCATGGCTGGGTAGGGCACAGGGTTGGCATAAGTGTACATGTAGGTGTGTGGAGGTCTTGGAGCATGAAGCACTACAAGGCTTGCTTCCTTTTCTCCACTTCCCTGTCCATGTGCATTGGAGGCTTCTGGGTTCCCCAAAGGAGCCCTGGGCTTTGGAGCTGAGGGGGTTGATATCCCAAGCTAACTGCAGGGGCTGCCACATTCTTAGGTATTGCCACTTGTCCCTGGTGGAGTCCCAGTGAAGCCCACTCCATTTTTCTTTGCATCTTAACTCTTCAAGTTTCCATCCAGAACCTCCTCGTATAGGGTAGAAGACTGTCTCAGGTCATTTTCACCCTTGAACTGCTGTTCTGGTTCTTTTTCTTTCCCTTCTATAGCTGTTGCTTGAAGTAGGGTTGAACTCAGCCTATCTATTCTGCCATTTTCCCAGAAGTATGCAACTTTTTAAACGTAATTTTTCCCTTTTTTTTTCTATCTTTGTCATGGTTCACTGTGAACAGAATAAACCCACTGGATCTTCCATTCATCCATATGACTTGACTTAGCCAATTAAATATTAGCAGAAGAAACCGTGTACACATTACAAACTAAGATCTTAAGAAGCATGTGAAAAAACTGTCATTTCTGCCTTTCACTAAGGCATGATGGGTATCTATTGCTCTATGTGTATGGATTTCAGGAGTATGGCACATAAGCAGACTAGAACGGAATTCAAAGCCTGGAACATAGCCAACCAACCTAGCCCTAAGGATCTCATATAAGACAAGCCAAATAATAGTCAACCTACCTTTCTTTCCCATGAGAGCAGAACAAAATATTTGTTGTCTTTAACCACTGAGATTTAGGGGATTATTTCAATGACACATAATTTTAATGAAAACAGGATTTGATTTTGTATTCAATCATTATAGCACATTTTAAATAGACCTATACCAATTAAGCATATCCCATTTGTAATTGTTATTTCATCTTCCTAGACTCTTGCCCTGAACACATATTCAATTTTTTTTTTCATCCGTTCATGTAGGTTAGATCAGCTCTGATGATATTTTGGGTTGGATGTTCTTTGTTGTGAGGGACTGTCCTTCGTATTATAGGCTATTTAGCAGTATTTCTGGCCTCTAAAAATAGTTGCCACTAGCAGCCCCCTCCCCAGTTATAACAACCACAAATGTCTGCAGCCATTGCCAAATGTCCTTGAGAAGGAAAAAAAACCCTTTGTATTTTCAGAATCACTGATTTCGATCAAATAGTAACTGATCAAATGGGCTTATCCTGACTATCCTATCCTAGCTTTACCACCATCACTCTCTTTGGTTATCTTGCTTTATTTTTAGTTCATGGCACTTTTTAATCCTGGCATATTAAATATTCTCCTCATTGCTTATTATCTGTCTCCACTATCTAGAGTCTAACTACACGAGCCAATGAACATTTTCTATTTTCTTCACTGCCATATTTTCAAAACCCATAATAATGCATAGAAAAAAAAGATGACAGAATATTATCTGTTTCATTTTAATTTTATATAAAATTTTATCAGGCACATTTTAAATGCAATTTTAGACTCTACATTTTCTCAGTCATTTCCAGCAAGCAAAATCCTGGCAGGAAGTTTGAATGCATTAGTAATACATTTACCTATTTCTAAACCTAAAATAAAACTATGTAAGAATTATTTATAGTGAGACCCAAACCATTGTTTTGGTATTCTTGGAGACTATAAAACAGGTAACTTCTGTGTTTTTCATATGAAAATTTCCATGAAGTTGTTATGTATAAAAATAAGTGAAAAGAAAAAAAAAGAAAGGAAAAGAAAAGAAAATGGAAGAAAGGAAAAAAGAAATTAATTTCTCTATAGCCTCCTTTAATCTGGAATAGTCACTTTGTCAGTCCTTGGCTTTGATTATTCTGAAGTGTAATCAGTAATTCTAAAGTGTATAGGCCAGTTACTTTGTAGATTAATGTTCAATTGGGTCTGTGCTGTTTCCTTATGATTAGATTCAGGTTATATATTTTTGCAAGGAATAATACTAAAGTGATGTTACATCTTCATTAACAGTATGATAAAGAAAAAACATTGCACAAATGTTAGAAAACATATTGTTTCTAAAAAATAAAAAAGAAAGAAAGAAAATATTGTTTCTAAAATGAAAGTATAATTACCATGTATAATCTCACTTCTAGATAGGTCATTTTTGAAGGAGGCTATAACTTCAAAATTGTCCATTGATTGGATATGGACAATTTTTAAAAATAAACTTTATTTTCCCAAGTTTAATTTAAATATATTGCTTTTGAACCATACAAAACCTTCTGTTTTCTTCCTTTATATGGGGTTTCCCCTATATAGATTCTTCTTATTCTACATTACTACTTTTATTTTTCATTTATATTTGGTTTACTTATTTCCTTCTCTACTTCCTACCTTCATTTATTCATCTGAAATGCAAATTACTATGAAAATCTGCATAGCCTGCATGTTTTGGTGTCTGTGTGTGCATGTATGTATTTATGTGTGTATATTTGGGATAGTGCTAAGGAAGATTAGACTACGTGTTTACAATGAACTCATGTGAGACACCAGTGTAGACACTGCACTTCTTAATCTCTCAGGAAAAAAAGTAACAACACAGAACACTAGAGACATTTTATTGAGTTTCATTTTTAAATCATTTTGGACATGGTTGTTATTAGTAAGTTTATTCAATTAAAGAATTAGAAGTAGCATTGGAAATGAAGCAAAAACTTGCAATGGTCATTAAAGATGGATGACACTTTAGTACACTGAAAGCAATGACTATAAAACTTTGTGATGAGAGATAGAGCCAAGATGCTGCTGCTAATCTGTTGTGTCCTCTTTTGGCTTGTAAATTCCATTGATAAGGCAACCTTGGGAATTTATATAACCTGTCTTTTCAGACAGCTCAACTGCAGAGAAAATAGCTTCCTACTACAACATGGGTTCTCCATACTTCTATTACATGGAGAAAAATATCATGAGCATTCTCTAAATTTAATTAGACATAATTTAATTCATTTCATTGATGCAATACAGATTTAAAGAAAATAAAACATTCTATTAGTTTATTTCAAACCAGTTTCTTCTTTTCTATCTTTCACGCTCATACAATATATTATTTCTCTTATGTACTTTTGTTTTTTTGGTATGGGCAGGCCCCAGGAATTGAACCCAGGTTTCAGGTATAACAGGTGATAATTCTGCCACTGAGACACCATTGCACTGCCCTCTGATATACTTTTATTTAGTCTTGATGTTATACACTATTTTACTTTGCATACTCTTAGAGTTTTAGAGTTCTGTTGCTGCAGGTCTTAATTAACAATCATTATGACTATATCAAGGCCAATTATACTACTATATTGGAAACATCCCCCAAAATCCCCTGGTTATATTAACACAAATACATGACAAAAAATAGTTTATAGGTACATGAAAAAGTCTCATAAAAAATATGGAACTAATGATAAAATGGAATAGATGGTCTTGATACACTGACTTGTTTCCGTGGAGGCATTCAAGAGGAAGCTAAATACAAAACTGGAAATGTGTTATAGACAAATTAAATAATACTTTAATTATGGATATTCATAGTTTTCAAAGGCTGTTATTGAGTAAATATCTTTTTTCTTAGCAAACCAGAGTACAGATTCAGGGTTGGGAAATACAGTTCAGAGTTAATAACGCTAGTAATAACAGACTGAGGTACAGCATAGAAATAAAAGTAAGCAAATCAGGCCCATTAGAGATAAGAGTGCATAGGAGGAGTCAGGCTTATATGATAGACATGGTATGACTGGAGAGGCAGACACTATTCTATGAGGAAACAGTCTTGGTCCATAATTATCTGAATTAATATGACCCTGACCTTTCTCTGATACAAAAGATGATACCTTGGCATTCATCTCATCTGTGAACTAGAAAAAAATAGCAACTCCCAACATTATATATAACTTCACGTTCTTCACACAATCTGATTCTCTCATTTTTTATATAGGCATTTTTTATTTAGTCAAACCATGACTAAGCAATTGGATTCTTAAGTTATCCTTTGACTTCTGAAATAATTTTGAAACTCCAAGACTTTTTCATGGCATTTGTCACTAACTGTGCAAATGAGTGGATTGAGAAAGTACGTTCTGAGGTAATAAAAAATCTGCCACCATCTTGCCCATAGGGAAAGTGGTTGTGGGAGATGTATATATGAATATACATGGACCAAAGAATAAAATGACTATGGTTATATAGGATTTGCAAGTTGAGAGTTTTTTTTTCTTCCTTCTGCATGTGGTTCACAGAGAATGCAAGACTACAAGATATTAGATCATCAGAATCAATACTGCTTGAGCAAATGGCCCTACTCTTGGACACCAGCAGTAAGTTGATCACATAAGTGTCCATGTAGGCAAATTTCAACAAGGGTTGTAAATCACAGCCATAATATTCAATTAAATTGGGCCAACAGAAAGGCAATCTTAAAGCCAAAATGATCTGACATATCCAGACCCTATCTAGGAAGGAATAATCAGGATGATGCAGACAGGCTGGATCATAGAGGTTGTATAGTGTCAGGGCTTACAGATGGCCACATACAGATCAACAGCCATGCAGATAAGAACAAAGATTTCCAGGCGCCTAAATAAATGCAGTGCAAAATAATAATGATATCATTATAGGATATGATTTTCTTTGCAAAGAGAGCACACAATAATGAGAAGAGCTGTGGAAGTTGAAAAGCAGACATCAGTAAAATACAAAAAGATAGAAGGGGGTGGAAGGGTAGTTCAGTGGTAGAATTCTCACTTACCATATGGGAGACCTGTGTTCGATTCCTGGCCATGCACTAGCAAAAAATAAGCAAAGTAGTGAAGAAAGAAAGAAACAAAAGCAAACAAAAATTCAACAAATGGTGCTACAATAACATGATACTTACATGGGAAAAAGAATTAAATGTGACCCTGGGCACATAGCATGCAAAAAAAAAAAAAAGAAGAAGAAGAAGAAAAGAAAAAGAAGAAGTACATGGGCTCCCAAGTGTTTAGTTTAACTTGATGATCATGTTAATAAGAAAATTTCTCACTATGCTTCCCACATAGAAAATGAAGAATAAAAATACCATTTTATACTTCATTGTATGCTGTGTCAGTCCTAACCATATGGATTCATTTAAAATGCAACTTTGCTGCATTATTTTAGCTAATTTTGGAAAAGCACAAAGTAGAAATACTTCATCTGCAAGGAGAAAAGTAATAATTTTATAAAATAAACACTTTTAGAGCTTGAGTTTATGCTTTATCAGGTAACTTCCCCTTACCAATGGGTTAATCACTTACCTTCCCCCATGTATTGATTTTTTTAATGAAATGCAATTCATAACACTTATTCAAGCCATGTACATAATTGCATAGGAGGGTGTAATAGGAAAATAAATGAAAATGTACAGGATTCTTGAGACATAATAAATATTAATTTTGTGGATTTGACATGAGTAGATAATTTCCTGAGTTGAGTGTCTTTCTTAGATTTCAGCAAGGACCCATAAATAATAGTAAAAACTTATACATAGCCAGTTGAGGAGGAGGAGTAAGAGGAAAGGGCCAGGCAACAGCAGCTGTAAGTTGTGCAGAGGCTCTCCCCACCCTGGAGAGGATAAGGACAGCCAGGGCAGGAAGGTGGCGATGTGTGACAACAGCACCAGGTCTGTGAAGTGTGGATATTCAGGCTCTAACTTTCCAAAACACAATTTCCCAGCTTTTGTTGGAATAAATATTATCAGATCAACCACCAAAGTTGGAAACATTGAAATCAAGGATCTTATGGCTTGTGACGAGGCCAGTGAATTATGCTCAATGTTAGAAGTCAACTACCCCATGGATGGCATGAAATTGGGATGACGTGAAATACCTGTGAGACTATATATTTGGACTAGAGAAACTTAATGTAGACACTAGGAATTGTAAAATCTTGCTCACAGAACCAACTATGAACTCAACTCAAAACTGAGAGAAGATTGTTGAAGCTTTGTTTGAAACCTACCAGTTCTCTGGAGTATGTGCCCACGCAAGCAGTTCTTTGTATGCTCAAGGTCTATTGACTGGTGTACTGGTGGACTCTGGCAATGGAGTAACTTACATATTCCTTGTTATAACAATTTTTTTGCCTTTTTCAATATCCCCCAACTGTTACAACTTTGTCAGCAATTATGCACATTCCTGCATGGCTCTCTCAGCTCTGCACCTTTGTTGTCTTTTCTGAAGGCTAGCTCTGTGAGAACTTGTGCCCTGAGAGACAACATTAAAAAACAGTTAACTTTTGTTAGCAACATGTGTGTGCCCGCTTTCAGTTCTGTGTCTTCTTGTCTATGCTCACTGCAAAACTCTGCTCACCCTGCCAATTAATATGGAATGCTTCCATGCTTAGCTCCGTACTGGCTGCCATCAGAACAACTTGAATTCTAGATTCATTTCTTTGTTCACTCCTTTAAGTAGGTCCCTATAATAAAGGTTCATGTCTCAGTCCATGCACCGTGTTTTCTCTGGTCTCTTAGTTTGGAAAAGCCCCTTTGGGCCAGAACAATTGATAAGCCAGCCAGGAGCTAAAGAGACCCCAGCCCTTGATGGCAGGAATTGTGGGAAAGAAGACTTACCAGATGGGATACCTCAATGGCCTGAGATGTCTATGTGGGAAGGGGCGGCTACCCTCCTGGATTAATGGGATCTGCCAAGGGAGTATAGAGATGCTCATATCTCTGCCTATACTCTGAGGGATATGGAGATAAAAATGGCATTGCAAATAGTATGATCCCAAATGGCACCATTATTAAAGTTAATTAATAACTTTAATTGATAATTAAAGTTAATAAAATGATGTTCATTGTTATTCCCATCTTGTGGTCCTAGTGTAGTTATTATTAAGGTCAGTATAGAATGAAGTTAAGCTCATTTGAGAGTTGTACTAAATGATTGCTGACATTATAAGAACCAAAAATATGAATTATTATTTTTCATATAGCAGCATATTCTCTCAGAGGTACAAATTGTCCGAGGTGCATCTCCTATAGTTGATGAATATAAGATGTGTCTCTCTAAAATTCAATCTACTAATTTTGCTATTTTGGGGTCTTGCTTTGCTGCTGACCAATAAGGGTAGTGGTTGCTGAGATTGACGTGGTTGTTAAAATAAGAAAAAAGTGAAGTTTGCCACATCAATTGATTCTTTATTTGAAAGATTTCTCTATAGTATGCAATGCTGTTTGACAGCATTTTTACCTACAGTAGAATTTCTTTCAAAACTGAAGTCAATCATCTCAAGACCTGCTGCTGCTGCTTTATCAATTAAGTTTATATAATATTCTATATCCTCTGCTGTCATGTCAACACCATCCACAACATCTCCTCACCTAAGATTTTATCATGAAATTACAGCAATTACTTCAAATATTCAGGTTCCATTTCTAATCCTAGCTGTCTTGCTATTTCTGCTAAAACCTCAGTTTTTACCTCTGCTGTGTCATGAATCCCTCAAAATTATCCATAAAGATTGTAATCAACATCTTTCAAGCTCTTCTCAGTGTTGGTACTTTCACCTCCTCCCATGAATCACAAATGCTCTTACTGGCATCTAGGATGGTAAAACTTTTCCAGAAGGATCATTTCCAATCAGAGGAATCAGTATTTATGCCAGTTAATAAACTTCTTAAATAATAAAAGTTGAAATTCCAAATTATCCCCTGATCCATGGGCTGCAGAAAGGATTTTGATGTAACCTTCATGAAAATGACACAAATCTCATTGTATATCTGCTCAGAGCTATCGGATGACCAGGTGCATTGCCAATAGGCAGTAAAGTCATAAAAGGACCCATCTTTTCTGCATAGCATGTCTCAAAAACTAGGCTGAAATATTCAGTATTTCAAAATCCATAAACCATTTTGTAAATAGACATGATATCATCGAGGCTTTGTTGTCCATTGATAAAGTATAGACAGTGTAGATTAAGTATAATTCTAAGGACTTTAAGATTTTCAGAGTAGTAAATGAGCATTTACTTCATCTTAAAGTCACAAACTACCTTAGCCCTTCACAAGAGGGTCAAACTGTCTTTGTAACTTTGAAGCCAGGCATTGAATTCCCCTCTCTAGCTAAGAAAGTCCTCAACGGCATCTTGTCCACTGTAAGGCTGTTACATCTACATTGGAAATCTGTTCTTTGGCATAGCCACTGTGTTGGTTTGAAAGGAAGTATGCCCCCTAAGAAAAGCCATGTTTTAATGTAAGTCCCATTTCATAAAGGTAGAATAATCTCTAGTCAATACTGTATGTTTGAAACTGTAATGAGATCATCTCCCTGGATGATGTGATTTAGTCAAGAGTGGTTGTTAAATTGGATTAAGGGATGACATGTCTCCACCCATTTGAGTGGGTCTTGATTAGTTTCTGAAGTCCTATAAAAGAGGAAACATTTTGGAGAATGGGAGATTCAGAGAGAGCAACACTATGAAGCAGAGAGTCCACAGCTGGTGACCTTTGAGATGAGGAAGGAAGGCGCCTCCCGGGGAGCTTCATGAAGCGGGAAGCCAGGAGAGAAAACTAGAAGATGATGCTGTATTTGCCATGTGCTCTTCCAGCTGAGAGAGAAGCCCTGACTGTGTTCGCCATGTGCCTTCTCACTTGAAAGAGAAACCATGAACTTCATCGGCCTTCTTGAACCAAGGTATCTTTCCTTGAATGCCTCTGATTGGACATTTCTGTAGACTTGTTGTAATTGGGACATTTTCTCAGCCTTAGAACTGTAAACTAGCAACTTATTAAATTCCCCTTTTAAAAAGCCATTCTGTTTCTGGTATATTGCATTCCAACAGCTAGCAAACTAGAACAGCCACTTTCATTAATTATCTTAGCTTGGTCTCCTGGTTAGCAAATTATAGCTTTTGCATCATGACTTGCTGCACCTTGCAGTTTTGTTTTCTTTCTTTTTTTTTTTTTTTTTTTTTTTTGCATGGGCAGGCACGCGGAATCAAACCTGGATCTCCAGCATGGCAGGTGAGAGAAGAGAACTCTGCCTCCTGAGCCACCATGGCCCCCTGCACCTTGCAGTTTTATGTAAGAGAAGGCATCTTTCCTTAACCTCTTGAGCCAACCTCTGCTAGCTTCAAACTTTTTTCTGTATTACTCTTTCAGTTAGCATTTACCTCAAATCTTATAAATCACATAAGCATTTCCAGCTCTGTGCTTTACCACTGATTTCTCTATACAATTCTCACTGTTGAGACACTTTCCTTTTTTCAAGAGAGTGTTCACACTGCTTCCCCACAGAACTTCCCTTATGGAATTACTCCCATCCCATAGTCAGGGCAAGACCTAGGAAATAACAATAGAGGTAATGTTTGTCTTTAGTACCAGGGACATTTTTTTGGATACCTCACATCCTAGGACAAAATGAATCACTTGTTTTCCCTTGTAGCCGTGGAAATCTCTGGAATATAAGGAAAATTATTCTGTTCCCTGCATAGGTAAATAGCTTTCACTAATATATTGATATTTGTCTTAGACTTGGTTTATTATGCCATTTTTCCAAGGAGTATTTAATTTTTTTAAGTATAGAAAGGTGGTGTTGTACATACTTTTGTGTGTTTGTGTGAAACTGTGGGTATGATGAAAGAGTTTCTGTGTACATGATTGGGAGACTTCTGGAGTTTTGATGAGGATAAGGAAAAAACCTATCTCATTAGACAGAATACTTTGCAGCAAAATATGTATCTTTTATTAAAGTTAGTTGTGTTTTGGTTTTAAGATGGCACAGCATTTAATTGTTTGAAAATATGGTGCAATTATATATTAAACCCAAACCTAAAATCCCTTAAAATCAAATTAATTACCTTTTTTGCTGGGATACTTTTCTAGGTTTCATTTTCCAGCCTGTAACCCTGATATTGGCAAAAATATGTCAAATCACTGTATGGTGACCTTGATCAATTGATTTGTTCAGCATATGAGTGCAAGTACAGGAAACTAAAGAAATATTTTGGATTATAAAAGTGCATTTAAAGAAATTTTTTCCATTCAGAAATGTAAAGTCTGCCAAACTAAGTTTTATTTCAGAAGTATCTTAACCTAACTTATACACACTCAAATTGCACAGATGCATTGTTTAGCCCCAACACAGCCAGATATCACCAGGCTGAAAGAAGCTCAGAAGTCTTGAAGGAGAGGATGCTGTAGCAAATATATGAGGCCAAATTAAACTGTGAGTGACAGTGCTCTATGACATTTGCCTTGGTCATACTTTTCCTATCTTATCCCTTTCTTCCTCAAGCCTATATCTGTCCCTACTTAGCAATTTATAGGGCATATTTAGACACTAATAGGCTATTCTATGTCTTCAAGACCTGTGAGAGCCCAATTTTATTGTCACAATTATCCTAAGAGTTTCAAAGTTATCATAACTATAAGTAGTTCATTCATTTCTCTCCCCTTAAAACATCAACTTTTCCAGAACATTTTCATTTTACTATGTCTCCTAGGCTATCTCTTTCATCTAAGACTATAAAAAAATTAATCTTATTTCACTCTGTGTTCTGATATTTTAAATTGTTAAATGATTCATCATTTACATTGGGTCCACCACAATGAAAATAAGTCTATCAATTCTTTTCCTTATAAAAAATCTTTCAAAAATGAATCATAGATATCTACCTGAAACATTAAAAAACAAAATATTTAAAATAAAACACTGGGAGGATTCTCCATGGCTTTGGATTTGTAAAGAGTTGTCAGGCACAATATGAAAATATGATTCCTAAATAACCAAAAAAAAAGTTAAATTGGACTTTATCAAAATTAAAATTTGTAGTATATGAATGAGATTGTTAATAGAATGAAGTAATGTCACACTCAGAGAGAAAATATTTGAAAACTATATTGTTATCAAAGAACTACTATACAGAATCTGTAAAGAATCTCTACCATCCATATGAAAAAGAAATGAACAGCTCAGTAAAAAGTGAACAAAGGTTTTAATAGCTACATTATCAAAAATGACATATACAGTGAGCAGCGGAATGGTGGTTCAGTAGCAGAATTCTAACCTGCCTTGCTGAAGATCCAGGTTCAGTTCCCAGAGCCTGCCCATACCAAAAAAAAATGGCATATACCTAGAAAATAAATACAAGTGTAGATGCAAGGCATCACTGATCATTCAATGAATAAAAATTAAAAGCACAGGGGTACTGCTATAGACTCACTTAGAACACCTAAAATTAAAGACTGACCATGTCAACTGATGACAAGTATATGAAGCCACTGGATTCTCATGTAGTAGTAGTGGACATGTAAAATTGCACAATCATTCTTGAAAAAAAATTGGGAATTCCTAAAATTTTTAAATGTGCACATCCACTAGGACAAGACATCCCCCAGCTCTGTATTTACACAAGGTGATGAGGGAATTTGTCCATATAAAGTCTTTGTCCATATAAAGAGCAGCTTTATTAGTGATAGCCAAAATATGGGCACAACAAAAATGTCTGTGTCTGGAAAACCACGTGGAATTTTCAAACTTTGGAATATTCTTCAGCAATAGAAAGAAAAGAACTATTGATCCATGTGTGGTATGAATGAATCTCAGAATATATAACTTGAGTGAAAAAGATCCAATCTAAGCCAACAGTAGTTCATAATATATGCTTCCATTTACAAAATTATATAAAATGAAAATTAACCCAAGGTACTAGAAAGCAGTTCAGGTGGTTCTTGGGTATTGGCAGAGGCATAATGTTAGGAATTGAATTGCGACCCCATAAAAATCAGGTTCATGTCCCAACATCTGGTCTTGAGGTTGTGAATCCATTTTAAATAGGACTTTTGAGGATGTTTTTAGTTAAGGTGTGTACAAACTGAATGAGGGTTGGCCTTAATCCAATATGGCTGAACTCCTTATAGCAAAGTTAGTTGGACTTTGGAAGAGAAACTACTGGAGAAGTAAAAAGCTGGTTGTCAGTGGAACCCAAAAAAGAAAGAAGACACAGGAATGGACAAGCCTAGGAACCTCAAAGATTGTCAGCTAGCCAGAAGATACAGATCCCTTGGAAACACAAGCTTTCTAGTCTCTGAAACCATGAGACAATGAATTCCTGTTATTAAACCAACCCATTGTATGTTACTTGTTTTAGCAGCTGGGAAACTAAAACAGGGAAAAGATAGAATTACAAAAAAGAGAATCAGAAAGCTTTGGGGGCAGGTGATAAAAACGTTTATTTTCTTCATTGGGATGATTCTATGTACATATATATTAATGAAAACTGTAGGCATAGTTTTATGTTAATTATATTTCATTTTTTCATAGATCTCACCTTCACCTTCACTCCGGTTTCATGGCTAATGAGACTTAGCTACAGAGAGAGAAAAACATTCCCTATGAAAAGCTTTATAACACAGCTTTTCACTACCTGCTGGTAGATGGGAAGATATTCATATTAATGTCCATAGCTTTTGACGGCCCTTTATGGCCTGAGGTGTGTGTTATTGTCACTCTATTGCTCTACTGCTCATGATCCTCAATTTACCTTCCTGTGGCCCTAATCAGATCAAGAAATACATGTGTAATGTGAAGTTTCTTTTGAAACTCTTCTTCAAAATATCAGGTCTCAGAAAAAGAACTTTGCATATAAAATGGCTCTGTGACCTGGGGGCCCTTCAGCTTCTTTTGCAGAACCAGCTGTGGCAAAAAGATAAACACTGGTTCTGCAGCTACCAGAAGGTGAATGAAGCAAGACCAGATATGATAAACAATGATAGGCATGCAGTCAAGGCCTGTTCCTGTTTGATAACCCTTGTCAGTATATGCAGCTGCACATCAAAGGAGAGCAGTGCATCAAAACCCCAGCAACCAATCAGACCATAAGTCAACAAGCCCCCATCCAATCAAGGGACAGAACAACCCCTAGAAGCACCCTCCCCTCCCAGCACAGATTTTTCTTTAAAAATACAGCAATCAGAAAAGGAGCTGGAGCCCATTTCCTTTCCTTTTGCTAGTTCCCACATGCTTTCTCCCATGCTTTCTCCCTTCAATAAATCTGTTAAGCTTTGAATTGCTGTCCTGTGTGGATTCCTTAACAACTCCGTGTCTAACATCTGGTGCTAGAACCTGGGAATGAAAGTTTGACTGAGCTTGTGTTGCCCAGCCCCTAGAGGCAATGGGACAGCCTTTCAGTCAACTCCATTCCCCAAACCACATAGTTGTTCAGATTTCCATGCACTCAAGAGCTTGAGTCCATTGACTCAGACCGTCTTGACATGATGCTGGCACACCTCCATGGCACTCAAATATCTACAACTAATTTGGCCCTAGGTAGGTGATGCCTTTCTGTCCAGATCCTCCCCTTGAGAGTTTTGCTTGGTGTCCTGGGGACACCCCAGTGCAGTGCCTCAGCATGCTTTAACGTGGTTCCCTGGCCTCCTCGCCTCCTTGGCCTGCCCCAGCACAGCACCCCAGCCCACTTTAACATGGTGCCCTGGCTTTCTTGCCTAAAGTCTGAGTGCTCAGCAAAAACTCTCCTGCTCCAAGAGCATTTTTCCCCACTGCAGCAGGCAAAGTAGTTCAGGGGATGCCTCGAATGAAACACTGCATGTGATTTTGTGATCCCCAATGACAAATTGGGGATGCCTGCTTTGTCACTGCAAATGATCATTGATGTGGGTTGTTAGTCTTATCTAAAATATGTCTTGGGTGGCCAAATAAGCCTCCAAGGGATCTAGCCGTTGCATAATCATGGTAACACCCAACCACTTCACAGTGATTCTAAAACCACTCTTCCCTCTAAATCTACTCCTCTCAGATATTTACTCCATGGTCTCAAAAAACTCCAATTAAAAGGAGAAATAAAACCAAAAAAAAAACTTATTTTTCTCTGCAATATGACTTGGCTGCAATACCCTTTAGAACAACAAAAATGTTGACCAGAAGATGGCACTTTTCATTGGCAAATTCTGAATGTGATCATTTTATTTGGTGCAATGGCAAATGCTTTGTAGTCAGGTCTTGACCTTCTCTGTGCCACTCTATCACTGTGTAACCTTCTAAGTCTTCTGCCTCTCCCTCTATGGAGGTGCCCTTCAACCACTTCTCCTTCTTCAATCCATCCGCCATCAAAACTTAACAGATTTATTCCCCCTCCCCCCTCCTCCCCAAACCCCTCACTCCACTTCCCTCTTCCTCAACCCCTTCCCCTTCCACACCTTCCCCTACCTCCAAAAATCCTCTCCTAAATTATCACCCATTTTTTACACCCCTCTCCCTGATTCTACCTAAACTTCCCTACATTTTTCATCTCCTTTCACTCGATCTCATGGTCCAGAGCCTATAGTAAATCCCCCATGGATGGGTCCATTTCCCCTATGAGAAGTAGCAGGACAAGGAGTTGTAATAAAAGTTCATATTCCCTTTTCTCCTTCAAACCTAAGCCAAATTTAAAAATGGCTTGAGTCCTTCTTAGCAGAACCAACTAAATTTACAAAAGAGTTTAAATATTTAACCCAATTTTATGACTTAACTTACCAAGATGTTTATGTTATTATAACTTCCACTACAACCCCAGAAGAAAAAGATCACATCTGGGCTGTGGCTATAGCCTATGCTAATAAACTTTTTGCAGAAAACCCCATTACTCTTCATGGTATGCAAGGAACAAATGCAGTCCCTACAACAGACCCGAATTGGAAATCAGGACCAATGCCCACATAAAAAGAAAATGGAGCATTTTATTATGTGTATTATAAGGAATACAGATTTCAAAACTGATATTTATGGTAAAATTTCAGAAATCACTCAGGAAGAAGAAAGAAACCCAACCTCCTTCCTAAACCATTTAACCGAGGTTATTTTAAAATACACAAATATTAACACTTCCTCCAGAGAAGGAGCGCTTTTTCTTCATACCCATTTTATCACCCAATTGGCCCCAGACACTTGGAAAAAACTTCAAAAAATAAAACAAGGCCCTCAGGCACCCCGGCAAAAACTTATGAAAGCAGCTTTTAAACTATTTAACAATAGACAGAAAGAAAAAGAACAGGCAGGAAAAAAAAAACAAGAAAAAGAAGTAAAAGAAAAAAAAAGAAAAGGGGAGGGAAGGAAAAGAGGCAGCCCAAAAAAGAGTCAGATAAGAAAAAGATGATGCCTGTTATTTGCTCCCTGCCAATGCCTTGAGACAACCCAGGGTAATCCATGGTAATAGAAACCAAATATTTAGGGGCAAGAAAATGCTGTCCCACCCATGCTTTCACTGAGGCAAAATGAGCCACTGGGCCAGACAATGTACCTAGTGACTGTGGGGCCCACCACTGGGCCCCTGTCCATGGTGCTACCAAACAGGCCACTGGAGGGCCAGCTGTCCTACAGCCTCTAACTGCAGGTTCAGGCAGCCTTCCCCTCCTGAATAGGTGTCACTAGCCCCAGAATTCCTTGGACTAGCCACAGATGACTGACAAGGCCCAGGTTTTGGCATAGCCCTGACTATGATGATCACTGCCACAGAACCCAGGGTAAACCTACCGGTAGCAAGTAAGCCCATTTCTTTCATTTTAGACAAGGGCACCACATATTCTGTCCTGCCTGAACATTTGGGGCAGCTCATTTCCTCCTCAATTTCAGTCACAGATATCACAAGTCACTCTCCGTTCCCCTTAAAACATTACTCCTACCCTGCAGTATAGAAAATCATAACTTCTCTCATAGCTTTTTGATAATTCCTAGCTGTCTCACACCTTTATTTGAGTGAGATAGTTTAACAAAGCTTAAAGTAACCCTTCAATTAACAGAAATAAAGTATACCAATAAATTGCCTCAAACCATTCTGCTCCTGTCCATGGAAAAGACACGCTCTTTCCATAAGGAAAGACAACCCTCATTTATTCGGACAAGTATTAGCTTCTGACTTACAAACATGAAATTTACAACCCAATAAACTGCTTCAATATGTAGATGATCTCCTACTGTACAGTCCCTCTGAGGCCTTATCGCCAGAGCACACAGTCACCCTCCTTAACTATTTACAGCAAAAGGGAGATGAAGTCTCCAAAAATGAACGGCAGTTTTCTAAGCCTCAAGTCACTTACTTAAGACTTTCTCTCCCCTACTGAAAAAGACATTACCACTCAATGCCAAGAGATAATTTAAAATATTCCTCTCCCCCAGACCAAATAAGAACTTCTTTCCTTCCTCAATTTAGCTAATTTGTTCTGGACCTGGATCCCCAGTTTTAGGCTTACAACTAAAAGCTTATAAAAAGCCACTGTGGGAGACCTCTGGTACCCCCTAGACAACCCTGTAGCTATCAAACACTCATTTAAACAGCTCAAGATAGTCCCCACCCGGCCCCAGCCTTAGCTCTTCCAAACCCTGGCAACCCTTTCACACTGTATGTAGACACCAAAGATGGCTTTGCTCTTGGAATTTTAACCCAGACAAGTGGGCTGGATACCCATGTAATTGCTTGTTTCTCCAAAGCTTTAAACTCCCCTTTCTTAGGGTGGTCACTTGTTTCATAGTCTTAGCCTCTGCAGCACTCCTCATACAAAAGTCTCTTAAACTTGTGCCATATGCTTAATTATCTGTCCTCTCTTCTCATAACCTTTCAACTCACCAAGCTATTTCTAGTGTCTTGCCCTCTTATATTCAGTCTCTGCATGCACAGCTCCTTGATAACCCCCAGGTTAAAATATCCTATTCACCTACAAGTTCTAACCCAGCAAAATTCCTTACTCCTCTAAAGCATCAGAAAGTTATGCATAACTGTATAGAAAATAAAGATCATTTCCTTCATCCATTTCCCAACATAAAGCTTTTGCCCCTGCCTCCTCCAGCTAATGCTTGGTTTATTGATGGCAGTACTTTTAAGCAAGCAGGATATGCTGTAGCATCTGCCCAGGAGGTAATTGAATCTGAACCTCTGCCTCCTGACACCACTTCCCAACCAGCAGAGCTTATAGCCCTTACCCAAGCTCTCAAGTTAGCAGTAAATACCATTTATACTGACTCTAAATATACTTTCCATATTATTCATTCACATCTAGATATATGAAAATAGAGAGGATATCTTTCTTCTAAAAATTCTCCAATTATCAATAAACTCTCATCCTTAAACTCCTTGAGGCATCACAAACCCCTGCCCAAGAAGCAGTTATTCACTGTAAGAACCATCAAAGTGGAAAGGAACCCATCTCAATAGGTAATAACAGTGGATGAAGAAGCAAAAACAAAGGCTCAAACCCCTACTCAGTTTGTAATAATGTCCACCCCAGCACCTACTTACTCCACCTTAGAGCAAACAGACTTGGCCCAGCCCAGTGCCACCCTCAACAAGGGATGGTTTTACCTAAATAATGAAGTAAACTTGCCCCAACAACATGCATGGAATATTTTAACTGATCTACACACCAGTTTCATATTGGCACCAAGCCACTGGCCTTTCTCTTATCTCACACCATAAGTCATTCTAACCTTTACTCAGATCTCTAGCATATCACTAAAATATGCACCTTTTGTCAGCACTCTACCCCTCAGGGGAATCTCAAACCAGCCCTCTATCCTTTCCATAAAGCAAGCAGACAAATCCCCAGACAAGACTGGCAAATTGACTTTACTAACCTTCCACCAATTAAAAAGTTTAAATACCTCTTAGTTTTTGTAGATGTTATTTCAGGATGAGTTAAAGCCTTCCATACCACCTCAGAAAAATCTTCTGAAGCTCTAGCTAACTCAACAACTAGCTGAAATGGACCCCAACATCCTCACCAACCAGAGAAGGGACATCAACCAACAATATTCATGCATGCCTACTGAAGCACTTAAAAAGTCGCCAAACTATTCCCAATATAGGATGAATGCTTTAGCCTGCCATGCTGTAACCTGGCAATTTTTATCTCTGTATTTGCATTCCTTCTTCAAAGGAAATCCACCTTAACTATTTCCTAGAAAATAACTACCTAATTTGGTGGTGAAAATATCCATAACATAATAATTACTCTTCCTCTTCCCAGAATATAGGGCATATTCTATCCTCTAGCCTTATGGGTAATTTTTCCTCCACTTTCACATTTCTGCAAACCTAGAAAACTTTCTCTCAAATTTTCTTTTATTCTTCTCCTCCTCATCATGAACTAAACTGCTCCCCCTCATTGGGCCCTTAATTATTCTCCTGTTACTTTTCCTCTTAGCTCCCTGCCTCTTACAATGTCTGACTAGATTTGTTCACACGTCAATAGCAGCCATGACCAACCAGCAAAATTCTGAAAACATACTCCTGCTACAACAGAAATTTGAAAATCTGCCCCTGTTGATAACAAAAACATTGCTATCAACCCATTCCAACAGAATGTGTGCAAAGACCCAGTTAGTAATGCCCCTGCTCAGCTCGAAGCAATTCCCCCACTCCAACTATGCCCATACTCAGCAGAAAATAGTTAAAGAGAGAACACGACATCCCTGCTCACTCCAAAAATTGCTCCAAGCTGGGCTAGAACATTCACTCAAACCCAACCCCATCTTCATTCAATTTTATTAAAACAGAAAGGCAGGAATGTCAAGTCTCAGAGAAAGAACTTTACGTATAAAGTGGACTCTGTGACCCAGGGGCCCCTCAGCTTCTTTCCCTCAGCAACTTTTGCAGAACCAGTTGTGGCAACGAAATAAAACACTGGTGCCTCAGCCACCAGAAGATGAAAGAAGCAAGACCAGATATGATAAACAACCATAGGCATGTGGTCAAGGCTTGTTTCTGCTTGATAACTCTTGACAGTATATGTAGTTGCACATCAAAGGAGGGCAGTGTGTCAGAACCCTAGCAACCAGTCAGACCATAAGTCAATAAGCTGCCATCCAATCAAGGGACAGAACACCACTCAGCAGGCACCCTTCTCTCCCAGTATGGTTTTGTCTTTAAAAATACAGCTCTCAGAAAAGGAGCTTGAGCCATTTCCTTTTCTTTCACTGGTTCTCCCCTGCTTTCTCCCCTGATTTCTCCCTTCAATAAGTCTGTTAACTTTGACTCACTGTCCTGTGTGGATTCCTTAATGAGTCTGTGCCTAACACAAAGATATTCACATCACTTGTATATTGAATATTATAAATTCAGTGATGGTGGCAGCTGTATTTTTTCTTGTCTTGGTGGCTCCTGACGTATACATATTGTACAAAATTTAACGGCACTCATTGGCAGGCTGATGAAAAGCTCTCTCAGCATGTAGCGCTCACATAATTGTGATAGTTTTGTTTCTTCAAGCAACAGCAATATATTGTCTAACACTTTTGGAGCTGATAATCCAAGATCAACTAGTCAAAATGGCATGTCCCTCAGGACCTGTAAGGGAGAATCTTTTCTTGACACCTTGAATTTCTAGTGTTTGCAGGAAATCTTTAGTGTTCTCTTGCTTACACATGCATCACTCCAGTCTCTGTTCCCTTCTTTACAGGGATATTCTTCCCCTTTTCCTGTCTTTGCACTTTTGTTTCCCTCCTCTTACAAGGAAGTCATACTATATTAGGGCTCGATGTAATTCAGTTCCATCTCATTTCAGCTAATTAAATCTACAAAGCCTCTGCTTCCAAATTAGGTCACATTTGCAAGACAAGATATAACAATATGAACATATATTTGGGAAGAAATAATTCAACCTTCAAAGTGAGTTATAGTAGATCAAAATCATATAATACTTATATTCTGTGTCAATAATACAGAATGACCTTAATAAATAGAAATATTTTTTACCTGGATTTGATATCTCAAACTTCTTAAGATTGCAACTCTTCTCATATTATTCTCTAGGTCAATGTAATATCAAAGAAATCTAAGTAAGTATTATTTTCATACATTTATATACTAAGTTTAATATTTATACGGAAAACCAGTGGGTCTAAATTAAATCAAGACTTTACAAAGTAAAAATTGAAGAACATACAATACTTGATAATAACATATTTTATGTAGATACAGTGAACAAAACAGTGTGGATGGCTTGTCAATGGAGCAAAGTAGAAAGTATAGTAGTCTACCTGTACTTATAGCTTTACATCTCAGTGAGGTTTGTTGGCAATCAGCAGAAAAAAAGACACTCTGTTCAAAAACAGTGATAGAATTATTGGATATACATATGTACAAAAATTAACACCAGACTGTATTTCACTCGATACACAAAATTTATTCAAAATGAATCTTTGAACTTTACATAAAATGTACAACCACCAGTGTTGAGAATAAAACAGGGGTGGAAATCTTTTTTATTTGAATTAGGCCAAAAAATCTTACATATAATACTTAAATAAAGATTCAATTTATTTAAAACTTTTGAGGCAATAAATTTTGAAATATTCAGAGGTAAATTCAGGTTTTAGATTGTAACTTAGTCCACTGCACATCTGCTGTGACACGTGCATATGCGGGTATGTGTTCCTGTAGGGTGGATGGTTAAAAGCGTGAAGAGCTATCTTCTTCTGTGTATTGACACTGGGGAGTCTGCCTACAGTGATCAACCCCAGGCATTATGTGGAAGCAGGTGATCAAATACAGAGTCTTTATGTCCTTCACTCGAAGTGCTAGAATCCTTCATTGACTCAATGTTGATTAACTTTCCAAGCACGAAAGAAAGCTTTAAACTTAGAAATGCTGTTTTATTTCACTTAAATAAGGACACAGAATCACGCTCTGTACTTATAACCTGTTTGAGCTGGTTTTTACACTCATGAAGGTTCTGTATCATCTGAAAAATAGAGATCAGCATATTGCAAATTATGTGCTGTTGTTAGGAATAATTGATAAAAGGAACTTAATGTGCTCCATAATTTCTCAATTATCATTATTAACATTTTTCTAAGAATGTTGATCTGAAGAGATAAAGTCCTAAAAGTGCTGATTTCCTGAAATTCTATGTTTATGAGGAAACAACATTAATGCATGAATATTTGTACAGAAGAGAGGAAAGAGCTAACTGAACTTCAGTTTGTGCATTTGGGGCTGGACATCTACAAACTGCACCAAGGCAGTGACATAAGGGAAAGATTTGCAAGGGAAATAGAATGAAAGCCTTGCTGTATTTTGACAGCTGATTTCTTTTGATATCTCCATTTAATTCTCATGTATTGATATCCCTTCTGCCAGTAAGAAGGAATGCATAAGAAGGAAAATATTGTTATTTTTCATTTATTTCCTTCTGCCTTTCATTTCCTAGCCATCTAAGCCACCAATGTTGGTCCTTGGTCGAAAAAATAACCTAGACCCATCCGTGATCTTCTAGGGAATTGATTTTATTTATATTCCTACTTCTACAAATCTAGGCTATTCTTGATAATGATCCATATTTGAATTGTAATACTTGTTTTTAGTTCTTTTTGACCTTCCTCATGTCATATATTTCTGGCAGTTAACCTAATACTAATCCAGGGTACATTATATTTCCTCCTTCCTTCAGAAAGATTGCTTAAAACAGAGCACACAGGGGCCAAGATGGCGGCTTAGCAATGTGCGTGTTTTAGTTCGTCCTCCAGAACAACTACTAGATAACCAGAAACAGTACAGAACAGCTCCTGGAACCACGATAGTGACCGGACACACAGCGCGCCCAGGTCTGGAGCAGCTAGACTGACGGAAACTCGCCGGAACCGTGAGTTCCCCAAAGCCACGGCGCGCCCGGCGCCCCTCCCCCATAGGCGGCGTCTCGGAGGGAAAGGAAAGAGACTTACAGTAGCAGGGATTGAATCCAACCAAGCGCCAATTGCGGCATTAATAAACAAATTCTGATTACTAAAAATAGGCCCCCAGCTCACGCGAAACTGGGCAAGTCAGAAGTCGCTTATTGGGCTAACCGAAAAAGAGGAAAGGGGACAAAACGGGGGTTTTCGTGATTCAGCGGTGGGACTTCTCGGGCTGCAACTGCCCCATGCATAGACGGAAACAGACTGCTTTCAGGGCTGTCTCCCACCTAAGCCTTCCCCAGGGGAGGGGTGAAGCCCAACTTAGGTGGAATCCCTCTCTCAAGGATCTCAGACCCCAGGGCTTGGCAAATTGAAGCCATTAAAACCAGCCTACAACCTCTCCTCAGTCTGACCATGCCCCCAACAGGGAGAGCCTTCCAAAGTTAAAGGAGCCATGACATCTTTTGCTGGTGGGACCCGGAGGCAGACAAGCGCCACCTACTGGGCAGGATAAGAAAAACAGAGCCCAGAGACTTCACAGGAAAGTCTTTCAACCTGCCGGGTCTCACCCTCAGGGAAAACTGACGCAGGTGACTCCTTCCCCCTGGTAGGAGGCCAGCTTAGTCTGGGAAAATCTGGCTGGTGTCAGTAATACCTAGGTAGACCCTCCTAAGGGTGGGGAGGGAAAAGGCACCTTACAAACACGACAAGAAACAAGAAAACAAGAACTGAAAAATTACCCTCTGTTAAACAAAACTTAAGCTAGAAGCCCAGAAAAAGCTGAACGGAAGGTCAAAGAACAGATAGACAACAAACTCATCTAGCAACAAAACCCTAGGTAAGATAAGTGAAAGCAACCTCCAGAATAAACTAATTAAGGTAACTAAATGTCCAGACACCAGCAAAAAATAACAAAGCACACCAGGAAAATTGAAGATATGGCCCAGCCAAAGGAACAAACCAATGGTTCAAATGAGATACAGGAGCTGAAACAACTAATACTGAATGTACGAACAGAAATGGAAAACCTCATCAAAAACCAAATCAATGAATTGAGGGAGGACATGAAGAAGGCAAGGAATGATCAAAAAAAAGAAATGGAAAGTCTGAAAAAATGAATCACGGAACTTATGGGGATGAAAGATACAGTAGAAGAGATGAAAAAACAATGGAAACCTACATTGGTAGATTTCAAGAGACAGAGGTTAGGATTAGTGAACTGGAGGATGGAACATCTGAAATCCAAAAAGAAACAGAAACTATAGGAAAAAGAATGGAAAAATATGAGCAGGGACTCAGGGAATTGAAGGATAATATGAAGCGCACAAATATATGTGTTGTGGGGTCCTAGAAGGAGAAGAGAAGGGAAAAGGAGGAGAAAAACTAATGGAAGAAATTATCACTGAAAATTTCCCAACTCTTACGAAAGACCTAAAATTACAGATCCAAGAAGTGCAGTGTACCCCAAAGAGACTAGATCCAAATAGACATTCTCCAAGACACTTACTAGTCAGAATGTCAGAGGTCAAAGAGAAAGAGAGGATCTTG
>PVIY010036232.1:0-25622 GCA_004026745.1 Myrmecophaga tridactyla
AGCCTGGTGGCTGGAGGGGTCTGCAGAGGACTGAATGACCCTTGCACCCTAGTTTGTGGCTTATGGCTCCAGCAATTTCTCCAAGAGGGGATCCTAAGCATGGATCAGTGGTCCAGGATCCTTCAAGTCTTTGGGCCAAGACCCGAATTGTTTCTTGCAGGTGACGGCTTCCACTTATGGGAGATCAATTGCAGTCGATACAGAAGTTTACATTGTCTGAGAAATACTTCATTTCATGTAGATTTTGGAAAGGAATGAGTACAAATATTGACAGAGACCTACTCTGTTGCCTACCCCAAAGCCAGAAACAAACCTTGAAGGCCTCAGGAGTCTTTGTCTGAATCACAAGTTTTCTAAATCAAGACCTGACCAGGAATTGGAACATAAATTCTAATTGGAGAGGCAGGTGAAGGGGCTGTCTTCTGGTGGTCTTGGAAGGATCCCTTCTGAGAAGATAGAAGACAAATAATTGCTACCTGTGCCCTAGATAAAGACAGCCTCCCACACATAAGAGAAACTCAGGCAGGCATCCTGACATTAGGAGAGGAGTCACCCCTCAGGAGAAAGAATGCACTTTGAATGGAAAATAAAAATGGGGATGTGCCGGAGACCTAGAGGATATTATACATGCTGTGAATCCATCAACTCAAGGCTAGCTTTATTGCAAACAGATTCCTTTTTAAGGGAAATCCCAAATCTTCCTGTTTGATGAAACTGTTTTCATAGGGATTTTCTGTTGCTTCTGTAGCGAGTCTCCTGATCCACAAATCTGATTCGACTTTACTGTCAACAGTTATTTATTTAGCTTTCTTTATGGTTGCTTCCCACTTTGTGTTCCCATGTTTGGGTATGAATGCTTACACTTTCTGAAATGCAAAAGGAAACGATCGTGGCACAAGCTTGTTGGTATTTCCCATGTGCTGATGCCATCATCATCAGATACCATCAAATAAGAGAAACTGGGAAGTAGAAGATGAGAATAACAAACTTGATGTGCTGCATCAAGTTGAGATGAGAAAACTTCTGCTCTTAGGTCCAACCTGTTCTGCTGCTTGTTTTTGTAAATAATGCTTATGTTGAAAGAACTGTCACTTGTCTGTTGTTTTTGTTTGGTTTGGTTTATTCTATGGCCTATGGTAGCCTTTCTGCCACAGTAGCAGAACTGAGTGGTCATGACAGACTCTGTATGGCCCGAAAAGTCTGAAATATTTCCTGTCTTGGGCTTTACAGACAAATTTGCAGATCCATCACAGAAGGTGTATATACTGATATGTACACAGACATACAGAGATTCATAAATATATGGGTAGAAAACACCAGGGAATACAAAGTAAAACATGAAGTGATCTTCTGAAATATGCATGCAGTATTGCCCAAACTGTCCCTGTATCGAGATACATGGACAAACTTGGCTCCTAAACTCATATATAAAGAATTGCAATGAGCAAGAAAGGAAGCACAACACCTCAAGAGTACATAATCCAATCAAGCTATAGTCCATGAGAGATTATGCAGGGGCTCCAGCAACTCACTGGCTCAATTTGGAAGTTGGCAGTTTCCCCAGAGAACTGGAAGAATAAATGGTGCACAAATGATGTACAAAAAATTTGAGCTTAGTATGTTGGAGGGCTCCAGGAGGGACCCTGCTTTCTTTATTGTCTTCCTTTCAGTAAAATTATGGGGAAATGAAATCTTGCATCAATATCAGGTTTGAACATTTGAAAGATGTTTGGAGGGCATTTCTATCCCATGTCAAACTTCCACACAGCCACCTACTTAGTTCCCTTTCCTTACCCTGGAAATCCGTGGATTTCTACTTGGAATTAGATTGAACCATGAAGAATCATTGAAACTCTCAACATATTCCAGTGATTCTTCAGTGTGGTCTTGTAATTATTAACTGGACAACCCAGCAGGGGGTCCTGTTGGCCTTATAAAAGACAAATCTCTCTGTCCACCTGGTCATTTAAGACTCTGCTTCTTAGACCACCAGACTTGTGGTGCAGGTGGGAGATGTGCATGAAATGGAACAGGCTCCAAGGGGCAATTGCCCTGATCATGAGAACTCACAATGGCAAATTTCCTCCTGCAGGGCTTTTGGAGGTATCTGTTCCAAGGGAGACCAGCCCTTTGGAGGTGAAGGAGTGGAGTGTCCCCCCTACGGAAGACAAAGAAGGGATTCTTGGGTACTTGGTGAGGATGTTGATTGGGAGAGGTAGTGTCAGCTTGTCAAACACAGAAATTGGGGTAAGGATGGGCAAAGAAGGAGCCTCTAGAGGATGTGATGGTCTCACTGCCAGCAGTGGTGGGGAAAATCTCAGGTTCAGATCAAATTGTATGCTGTCACTGTCTCTGCCAGCTGAGTTATCCTCTGACTGAGAACTTGAAAGCATGTCTGTGGGAGCATATCAGGTATTCCAGGCCTGTGGAGAGTACTGGAAACATCCAGGACCTGGGAAGTTGGGATTGGAGGCTTGGAGTAGGCAGTGGAAAACAGGCATCTGGCAGTGGGGCCATTGTATGCTTCTCCTCCCATTTGGAGCCTGGTGTGATCAACTCTCTACTAGACTTCCAGAACAGAGCTGGGTCAGAAACTACTCACTCTGTCTGCCTCATCACCCACAGTCAGCAGCTTACCACAGAGCCAGGTGGCCAAGGAGGCCAGGGACAAACAGCAGAGAAAATGGAAATGTTGGAGGGAAGCAAAAGGGATGACCAAGCCGATTCAAAGGGAAAGGAAAGGACAAGACTGACTCCACTGGAGCAGGATGCCACTCAGAGGCAGGTTTCCAGGCTGGGCATTGGGAGCACACTGGGGATGCAGACGTGGATTGTGAGTGGATCACTGAGAACTCAGGGCCTGAATGGTGGGCCAGGATAGAGATACTGGTCCTGGGGATATGCACGAGGAACCCTGAGGGCCACAGAGGAAGTGTCCGGGGCTTGGCACATGTTTTCCCTGAAGCCATGGAGGAACCAGCAGAGTTGCTTGAATAAAGAGATGGAGGAAGGAGTGGGAGGGGCGGGGAGGGGTGATGAGGTTGCAAAGGATACTTGTTGGGCTTTGTGTTGTCCCAGGGACACCTGTCACTTCTTCTCCAGTAACAGGTTCTACATAGGCAACCCAGCACCTGAAGGATCATATAACCAAAACCAGGGTGTCTCTGAGGACCACCAGAAAGGAAAGCTGAGAGAAGAGCCAGGACTGGTCACCTCCCCCAAGCACTGCAGACCATTGTCACCAAAATCCCATGGGCCAGTTTCCTACCTGATCTCAGCGCTCTTCACCAGCCTGGGAGCACTGGCCCTGGCTCTGGGCGAGCTGTGGAACCCTCAGGGGCACCAAGGAATCCTCCAGTGGTAGCATGCCTGGTTCTCCTGGCAGCTATGGCATGCTGGCCGCGACCCCTGGCCCATGTTGCGTCCGCTGCCCTCCAGGCCTTCTCGTCTGGGCTGGTAAGCAGTGCTGCGTCCCAGAGACCATCGGAAGCTTTCCCTGGGCCCAGACACAAACCACCCTGGGAATTCCACAAGCCCAGTTCAGGGTGGCAGACAGCAACTACAGACCAAGGCAACCGGCTTCACCTTGCAGGCTTGACAACCAAGTGTCCGCAGGACATTTCAGCTCCGAGGACACACCCTGCTCCTGTGAACTTCCAGCTAAAGAAATGCGGCTGCTTCCATGAGGCAAACCCTATATGGGCATCCACAGGAAAATTTTCCATTCTTCTGTGTGCCTGAATTCCTGAAGACTTTCAAAGATTGGATTTTTTCCTGTTTCAACTGAAAAAAAAAAACCTTACAAGGCATATTTCTTACCTTATCTTGCACTGCAAAGAAAAGTTTCTGTACAGTTTACTTGAGATCAGGTATATGCTTCAAGATCCAGCTGGGATCCAGCCTTGAAGTCATTAGAGGGCCATCCTAGGTGTTTTGGCGATGAAATTAAAGTTGTGTGAGCAACGATGAATTTCCTTAAAATTTTATCCTTTACAACTGTGATTTTATAAATTTCCTTGCATGTATTGTTGCATGGTGTAATCTTCTGATCCATTTATTCACTTATTTCCATGTTTTTTTTTTTAATTTTTAAAATTTGCATATGGGCAGGAGGCACCAGGGATTGAACTCCAGACCTCCAGCACGGCAGGTCGGAGCTCTGCCTGCTGAGCCACGGCAGCCGCCCATTTCCATGTTTTTTACCTTCTACTTTTTCCTTTTATGAACTTTAGTGGTTACTTTACATCCAAATATTGCACACACTTTAAATTTGCACATGACTACGATTTTACAAATGTCTATTCACCCATGAACCACCAATCCAGTCAAGATGTAGAGTATTTCCCTTATGCTTTTTTGTGGACATTAATCCCAACTCATCCACAAACACTGAACATGCCTCATCATTTAAAGGCTACCATTTTTACAAGTTATAGTGAGCTTTGCAATCCAATAATCTCTATCATCTCTGCCTAAAGTTTTCTGCTTTCATTGCACAGCCATCTTTCCTGTGTCTTTATTCAATGATACTTGGTAATAAAATGAATTATATATAAAGCTGCATTTTTAGTGCAATATTATTAAGATATATTCACACATCATGGAAATCATCTGTAGTATACTATCACTGGCTCACAGCATCTTCACATAGTTTTGCGTATGTTCCTGTGATCAAATTTAGGACATTTTCACTACTCTAGGAAAGAAATGAAAAAGAAAACCCTGATCCTCCTGTACTCCTTATCTTTCCTTAGTATTGACTCATGGCCTCTGTGGTACATTTGCTACTGTTGATGAAGAGTATTAAAATATTACCGTTAACTATAGCGGATAGTTTACGATAGGTACATTTTCCCCCATAAACCCTCTCATCATTGACTTCTTGTAATAGTGTCCTATGTTTGCTTTAGATCATGAAAAAACTTCTTTATATTTGTACAGTTAATCATGGACATTGTCCACCACAAGATTTACTGTTTTATGCATTCCCATGTTTTGACCTCCAACTTTCCTTCTGGTGATATACATGACTCTAGATGTCCCCTTTCCACCATACTCACACCATTCAGCAATGTGACTTATGTTCACAATAACATGCTACTGTCACCTCCATCTATTTCCAAATATTTAAGATCAAGTAGCTAAGCAAAAAAAAAAAAAAATGCATTATTTTGGATGGCCAAATATAATCTTAGCACAGACACATATTCTGTACTTTCTAAACCTTTTTAAATAGATATCTTCCCACATTATCAATGGGAAGAACTGATCTGGTAGGTTAACTGAGTGGCTAATGGTTATGGGAAAAAGAAAAATGGGGCTGTATCAGGAATTGTTCAAACCCCAAACCTGTGCTCCTTCATTGTTGATTAACAATTTAATAAATGAACAAGAAAGCATTAATGGATGGGATCACACAGTTCTCTCCATTTTTATGGCAGAGCCTTATACAAGGTCAGTTGGGAAGAAAATTCCTAGAGTGTATTGTAAGAAACTTCCATTGCAAAGGCCTAAGATTCAGGATAACTTAGGTGACAGAGCTAGAAAATTACATACTTAGCACTTTATAGAGGAGTTTGTAGAGTTTATTAAAGTAGAGACAATTTTCTAGAGGTTTTGTTGATATTACAATTTTTACTGACCTTCTGAAAATGGTATTTTAATCAAAACATATTTAAAAGCTCACATGCAAATACACAAACCACATGCTTTACAATCTTTACAAAATAGTTTCCAGTACAAGATTTTTTTTTTCTTTTTCTATTTTCCTGAAATAGGAAATTAACTATCTTGTGAAGAAGTGATTGGTCAGTTGAGCATTTCCTGATCACCATGCTCTATCCTATTCTCACCAACCTCTTTTTTTCTCCCTCACTTAAGCTTTTTATTTATTCATTTATTTATTTTTTGGCATGGACAGGCACCAGGAATCGAACCTGGGTCTCTGGCATGGCAGGTAAGGACTCTGCCACTGTGCCTCCATTGCCCACCCTCACTTTATCTTCCATACATCCATCTTCCTCGTTTCCCTTCCTCCTCCTCAGTGGAGGGAATATCCACTTAGATCTCTCCCTGACTTCTCACTTCTCCTTCTCTCCCCACCCCACTGCCTGCCCACCCCACCCCCATGCACAAAAACTATCGGAGGAGACTGGTCATTTCCTAGAATCTTGGTAGCTTGGAAAACTGTGAAGATTTAAAACAACATTTAATTTAGAAATATATTGGAATGTGTTTGGATTTGTGAGGGGAAATTGGTTTGGTTAAAGAAAGCATGAACTCTTAAAATAGTTGAAAAGTGATCAGACTTTGACTAGAAATATGAATGACACAGATCTGGATAGGACTAAGGTAAATCAGAATACAGGGTCAAGGACGATATGGTCCATGTTTTAAAACTTCAACTTCTGTGTGAGACCAAAGGGAGAGATATTTATTTGGTGCAAAATTTATTTTTGGGTAGCACATTGTCTAATTTAACTTGTGTGATCAGTTTATACGAACACCATAATCCATGGAATCTTGAATAGGGCATGAGATCTTGTTGGTTTAAACAGGTTATTGTGATGCTCCAAAACATCCCAGAATAATTCAGGCAAAGAATAAAAAAGGTATTTGCAAAGGTCCCTTGGGGGGTGGGGGGAAAGGAGGAAATATTAAACTTCCTCATCTGAGGAATTCCTGATATTCTCAGAAGCAGTGGGGACAATCAATTCAATAGGCTGACCCTTTGATTTGGGATTTGCCCAAGAAACTTATTCTTGCAAAAGATAAGTTAAGCCTACTTATAATTATGACTAAGAGTCACCTCCCAGATTTTGTTGCTCAGATGTAGCCTCTCTCTAAAAACAAATTCAGCTGGTGAACTCACTCTCCTTCCCCCTACATGGGACATGACTCCCAGGGGTATAAATCTCCCTGACAACATGGGACAGACCTCCTGGGGTGAGCCGGGACCTGGCATCATGGGATTGAGAAAGCTTTCTTAACAAAAATGGGGAAGAGAGAAATGAGTCAAAATAAAGTTTCAGTGGCTGAGAAATTTCAGAGTTGAGAGGTGATCCTGGAGGTTACTGTTAGGCATTATATAGATATTCCTTTTTAGTTTATGCTGCATTGGAGTGGCTGGAGGGGAGTACCTGAAACTAATGAACTGTGTTCCTGTGACCTTGAATCTGGAAGATGATTGTATAATTATCCGGCTTTTACAAAGTGACCATGTGATTGTGAAAACCTTGTGTCTGATGCTCCCTTTATCCAGGGTATGGACAGGTGAGAAAAACCATAAATAAATAATGGGCAGGCAGAAAGGGTAAAAAAAAAACTTAGATAGATTGAAATACTAGTGGTCAATGAGAGGGAGAGGTAAGGGGTATGAGATGTATGCATTTCTTCTTTTTTCTCTTTATTTCCTTTTCTGGAGTGATGCAAATGTTCTAAAGATGATCCTGGTGATGAATACACAACTATGTGATGATATTATTAGCTATTGATTTTATACTTTGGATGAACTGCATGCGCGTAAACAGAAAAAAAAAAAAAGGAAAAGCACTGAAAAAACTGGCCTGCCTCTTCTCTCTTAGCTCTAGCTACTAGGAGACAGAGAGACAGTTTTTTTTTTTTTTAATTGAAGTATTGGACTTAGTTAGGACTGTAATTGCAGAAATAATTAAAGCCAGAACCATATCTGCAAATGATTGGAAGTAATTGCTCATACCCATAGAGGTACCCATCAAAGATCGCTCTTTGATCAGGGGACATAGGGTGAGAAACAGTGTCCTGAGTAGGTGAAGAGGAAGCTCAATACAGCAGTTAATGCTTACTGAGTCCTTAATATATGAATTCGTTTTTGATTGCTGTGTAAAAATTGCCACCCACTTTAAAACACACAAAATATTGCCTTATAGTTTCTATGGGTCAGAAGTATGAGTACGGTGTGACTGGGTTCTCTGCTCAGGTTTTCACAAAATTGTCACCAATGTGTTGGCCGACTCTGAACTAACCTGGAGGCTTTACTAGGGAAAGATCCACTTACAAGCTCCCTCACTTTCTCAGGCTGTTGTAAGATTCATTCCTATGTGAGTATGTCACTGAGATCCTACTTGCCTTGCTAGTTGTTGACCAAAGCCTGCTCTGAACTCCTAGAAGCCACCATCAGGTTCTTGATACTTGGTCTTCTATCTATGACCTCTAATATTTCCAATCTATGACTTCAGGAAGGATCCAGTCCCATGTACAGGCTCCCCTGATTAGGTCAAGCCACCCAAGATAATCTCCATTCTGCTGAACTCAAAGTCAATTTATTAGGCATCTACTTATGGTAGTGATATCCCATCCAATCACAGGTTCCTTCTGCGCTCAAAGGCAGAAAACCATACAAAGGTGAAATACCAGGGAATGGAAATAATGGGACCATATTTCATTTGTGCTTCTAACAGTATTTATAGCAAACACACTTTGTCAGAGCTGAAGTTAATGCCAGAAGACTAGGAGAAAGCATTGTTGTGATTCATTAAGAATAAGTAGAAAACATATTTTGGGGACAAAATATGTTGTTAGAAAAAAAAATTAGTAGCAAGTCAGGGGGCTAAGCAGAAACTGTCCTGATGATAGGCAGTCTGAGGAGTCTTTCTCATGAGAACAGTGAAGAAGCATTTAGAATTCTATTCAGACACAAGACTAGGAGGGCAGGGACAGGATGCAACCAGGATGGCTGAGAGAATTAGTGAGTAATTGGGCTAAGTAGAAGTGCAAAGCCAGGTGTGCTTGGGACTGGAAAGGGGAGCCTCATATTTGGGATCACTGCATCACCTCTACCCCACTGTAACTTCCACCGAAGTAAGACTGTTTGAGCCTCCACTATTTTCCTAGGACCTAGCACAGCATAGTGCTTATTCTGCACATAGGAAAAACTGAACAAATACTCTTAAATAGTGCTAGTACATGAAATAGTGCATTGAGAAATTATTTCTTCTCTAATTGCTTTATCATTTGGCCAAAATACCAAATGTGGGCTTTCACTGAGGAGTGGTGTGTTCACTTAACCCACTATTTCACTTTTCTTGTTCTCATACCATAAATGAAAGGATGTATCATCTATTTCAAAGGTCAATTATCCTCCCCTTTCAAGCAATGGTATATGCCTGATCCAGTTCTTCTTTCTCCCTTCAATTTCTCTTATTGTCCTGGCTTTCTAAAGTCCACTTTAAGAATTATGATTCCCATTCTCCCAGCAGCTAGCAGCCCTGAGTTATTTGGAAAAGCAACTCCAAATTCTGTGGTAAAACCATTGAGTGCAGGGGATGGGTTGTCATATACAGCATCTACTTGCAGTGAATAACTGAGCCCAGTTTCTCTTCACTCTCATCTTCATTCACTCCAGGACCCTCTAGATAAACCTACCATCCCACCTGTCCCACCACTCCGCCCCCGCCACATCTCCAGCTTGCCCCAGAGCACCTCGCATTACCACTGCATGGTGGACCCACGGCCAAGATGGCTGTGCCTGCGGGAGTTTCCGCAGAGGTGCTGCGGTCACAGCTCCCGTGCTTCTGCAGTAGCCATGTCTGCCTCTAATGCAACCCTTTCCTGACAAAGCCAGAGAGCAGGCACCAGAGTAGAAGTCCTGGAACCACTGAAGAGGCTGGTGTCCACTAGGGGCAGCGCTGTGGTGAGGATGACAACAGGGCAGGGTGGTTTGACAGTCAGAGCTAGTCTAAAAGGAGATCAGGGATTGGCAGGTGGCTGTAATCTGCGGAGATCAGTGGTTTGGGAATCTGTGGGATTGATGCTGCAATGTCTTTGGAGGCTTAGTGTTTGGAGAGTTATATGGAGTAATTATGGTGAAGACGAAGTCTGCCTCCAGGATGTGTTAATCCAAGGAGGTTCAGGGTGGCAAATGATAGCCATTGGGACATGATGCAGGTTTTCTCCCCATGTCAGGAAGGAGTCCATAGGGGGCCAAGATCAAATCCCCTTCTCTCTCTCTCTTTACAAACCCCTCAGCTGTTCTGACTGAAACAAGCTGAGCCTGCATTTGTTTTGCATGGCTGGGGCAAGCTCCAACTCCTAAAATCCTTCACTCTCAGCAGGGACTGAACCCATCTCCTGGGTGGTAAAAC
This sequence comes from Myrmecophaga tridactyla, assembly GCA_004026745.1. Taxonomy (NCBI): domain Eukaryota; kingdom Metazoa; phylum Chordata; class Mammalia; order Pilosa; family Myrmecophagidae; genus Myrmecophaga; species Myrmecophaga tridactyla. Next base: position 10,122 of record PVIY010036232.1, read on the forward strand.
AGGGATGCTCACCACGATGCTACCAGCTCAAGCAGTTATCTAGGCAGTAAGCTAAAGATACGAAAAGCCAGGAAGATGAGTGGATTGGCTCAGCAGCTTTAGGATGGTACCAGGCCATCCATCTCTGAGTCTTCGAGTCATTCTGTCCTCTTGTTGCACTCCCAAGGAGAAACGTCAAGTTTAGACTGAAGAAGAACAGGGTCATTCAGGTCAGCTCATGGGTCATCAGCCTGCCCACTGTGCAGCAGAAGCAGTAGCGATTCCAAATGTTAACCCAAACTGGAAGTATCAGAGAGGTCAGGCAGACCTGAAAGCCGGGGACCATGTGATAATGTGTCTAACAATGGGGATAAAAAAGTATGTTATCAAATCTGTAAATTATAATATGCTACAGAGTATAACTCAGGAGGATAAGGAAAACCCCACACTTATTTTAGGGTAAGCTGGTGGAGGCAATAAAAAAGCATACCCAAGTAGACCCTGATTCCCCAGAAGGCCAAATAATGTTAAAACCTATTTTATTTGTCAGTCAGCTCCCAAAATAAGGAGGAGACTCCAGAAGCTGGCATTTGGGCCACAAACCCCTTTAAATAATATCATGAACATGGCTGTTTCTGTTTTTAATAACTGGGACCAGGGTGTGGCAGAAAATGAAGTTGAAAAAAAAAGACAGGAACAAAGCTTAGCTCATAGCCCTTGCCATAAATGGAAACAGCTGCCTCAGGGCCACGTGGGGCAGAAGCCAGCCAGTTCCTTCTATAAGTATGTTCTAGTTTGCTAGCTCTGGAAAGCAGCACACCAGAGATGGACTGGCTTTTAATAAAAGGGGATTTATTTCATAGTTCTTCAGAGTAAAGGCAGCTAACTTTCAACTGAGGGTCTTTCTTAATGTGGGAAGGCACAGGGTGATCTCTGCTGGCCTTCTCTCCAGGCCTCTGAGTTCCAACAACTTTCCCCAAGGTGATTTCTTTCTGCATCTCCAAAGGCCTGGGCTAAGCTGCAAGTGCTGAGATGAGGTATGCTGAGCTGCTTTGGCTGTGCTACGTTGAATCTCTCATTTAAGCACCAGCCAATTAAATTAAGCATCATTCATTGCAGCAGGCATGCCTCCTAGCCAACTGCAGATGTAATCAACAACAGATGAGGTTCACATGCCATTGGCTAATGTCCACAGCAATAAAACTAAGCACCTTAACCTAGCCAAGTTGACACCTGAATCTAACTACCACAGTGTGGAAGGATGGGGCACTGGAACTATGCATATCCTCAGGGATGCTGAGAGCTCTCTGGGCCTTATCCTAAGTGTTGGAAAACTAGACAGTGGGCACGGGGGTGCATCAAGTCCCAGAGAGGCGTCGAGGGCCTCCCAAAAGCCCTGATGATTGTTCCTAAGCAAGACTGAGGAGGCTACTAGCGGCTCCCTAGACATCACAGAAAAGCATCATTTTCACTGAGCCTAGGGTGACCTTCAACATGGCAGGTAAGACAATTTTTAGTTAATACTAGAGCCACATATTCTGTTATAATTTGTCACACAGGCCCTTCCAGGAAGAGACTTCTTACTGGCATTGGGCATGTGAATCCAAATAACAGGTTGCTTGTCTCCCCAAGCAGAAAAATCTATAATTACATGTTTAGCTGTAACTGGAGCCAGATACCCAAACAGGACCATCCCTCCTGAATTAGTTAATCAAGTCAATGCAGTAGTATAGAACACTGAAGTATCTGGGAAATTCACTCATGTCTTCTGATCATTATCAGTTATAGATAAGATCAACCCTTTTCCAGAAGGAGGCAGTGCTCCCTTAAAACTGAAATTATAATGAGTATCTAACCCCTTCTCCAGAAGTTCCTGAAAACTGGCCTCCTAGTCTCTTGTCAACCTCCCTGTATTATTCGTATCTTGCCCTTAAAAAGGCAAGTGGGATGTATTGGTTAGAACAGAACCTCAAAGCTGTAAACAGTTTTGTCATTCCCCTTCACCCTACAGTTATAAATCCTTACACCCTTTTTACACCTTAGTTCTACCCTGGGAGACTCAGTATTTAATTTAAAGGATGCCTTCTTCCATATACCCTTACATCCAGACTCTCAGTGTTTTTTTGCCTTTGAATGACAGGGACCAAGGGACACTACCCCATCCCATCATACTTGGACAATTTTACCTCAGGGGCTTAAAAGCATCCCTCTTAGATTTAAAATGTAGCAAGTATGTATGTAAATAATTTACTAATATGCAGTCCCACTCAAAAAGCCTCCCTAACAACATTACCACACATAACTTTTTAGCTGAACTAGGGTATGCTGGTTTGGAAGTATTACATACCCCAGAAGAGCCATGCTTTAATCTCAATTCAATATTGTAGATTGGAATCTTTTTATTACATTATCTTTATGGAGATGAGAATGCCCAATTGTGGATGTGACCATTTGATTAGATGGGGATGTGACTCCACCTATTCCAGGTGGGTCTTGATCAGTTTACTAGAATCCTTTAAAAAAGGAAATATTTTAGGAGAGCCAGAAAGGACAGGAAATGACAGAGCCAACAGAAACTTCAGAGCAGACCTGACGTAAATGCCAACACTTGGAGAACAGAGACATGGATGTCTGGAGATGCTTTGAGCCCAGCAGACTTCAATAGTAAGTCAGAACCTAGAGAGAGCCAAGGGAAGCCAAGAGATGAAAGCTAGACCTGGAGAAGCAAAGTGAGGAACCCCATGGGAACAGAGGATGAAATGGAGCCCAGGAGCAAGGGACCATCAGATGTCAGCCACATGACTGCTCAGTTGACAGAAGTTTTTCTGACTCATAGGCCTTCTTTGAATTAAGATGTCTTTCCCTGAATGCCTTAGTTTGGACATTTTTGTAGGCTTAGAACTGTAAACATGTAACTTATTAAATTTCCTTTTTAAAAGCCATTCCATTTCTGATATATAACATTCTGCCGCTTGCAAATTAGAACAGATTTTGATACCAGGAGTGCAGTGCTTCAGTTTGCAAGCTTTTTAAGTGGATAAGGGGAAGATTCTGGTGGAGTTGTGAGAAGGTTAATAAAGATGGCCCAGAATATTTCAGAGACTTTTTGTAGAAACGTAGAAAATGCAATCTGGCTGCTTCTTGAAGCTTATAGTAAAATGTGAGAGGAAAGAGATAAGTTGAGAACTGAACTCTTGGTTATAAAGAAAAGAAAAACTGATGGTCTGGAAAATGCTTGGCTTTCAGAATGTGAGACCTCACTGAATAAGGTCCCATGTGAGGATTTAAGCAAACATGGAACAAGTCAGCCATTTCAGAAAAAGTAGGATCAGAGATCGAGTTATCCAGAAAGGATCTGTGGAAAGTCCCTTTGTCTCATGGGCATGATCCCAACACATTGCATGGAAACCAACACTTGTGGGGTCTGGACCAAAAGGGACAGAAAAGGGAAAAATTGAATGGAAGAAAAATGTCTTCAGAGGCAGAACGAGGGGGGCTAAGGTGTGGAGCCAGGAAATCTCAGGCCAGGAGAGCAGACTGACCCATACATGTGGGACAGTCCTATGACTCCTTTCTTTGTATAGTGGCAGCAGATAACTTGTTCTGACTTTCACAGGTTCAAACTCAGAGAATTTTTTGCCTTAGGACAGACCATGCCTGCAACAGACTTTGATGAGATTCATCCTTAAAGTCCTTCTTGCAATGAGATGATATTTTTTAAGAAAATAATTTATTTAATATTATAAAATATCTACACAGTATTCAAATTTTCAATTGTTTCAAATGTTATTGTTAAGGTTTTCAGATTGTTTGAAATGGAATAAAGTAGAATACACCCATTGTAATAGGTTGATTACCTCTCTTTTAACCTACTGGTTTCACCTTCATCACTCTCTCTCTCTCATTCTCTTTTTCCTTGCAATTAATTTTTTTTAAGTGTCACTTGTCATAACTGTTTTCCACAGCCTGGATTTTGGTGATTTTTTTCCTACGATTTCATAGGACTCTGTTTCTCTGTATTTTCAGTCAGTTGATACTTGGATCAGATTTTGAGGCAATTTATATGGTAATACTACCTCACTGCTAGTGGTTTGCACTCCCACTAGGAGTGGAATCATCTTTTTTTTTTTTTTATGTGGTATTAGTTTTAGTTAAAAATCCATGCCAGATTCCTCAGAGATTGCAAAACGGTGATGTTCTATTCTATCATTTTTTTAAATGTCATCTCTTTTTCCTTTAGTCTCTTCTGTAATAAGAAACTCTTCTTATCTACTTTATTATTCCATGGTATAGTAGAATTCACATAGAAAAGCTGGGATCAATTGTTTACCAGTTTTGAAAACAGTGAGTTGATTCATTAGCATTATCCTCCAATGATGACCAATTAGTTATTTTTAAGTGATATTGAAAACTCATGGGATTTGAACATATTTGATACATTCAGTCTGTTTAGTTATTATCCTTATTAATGCTCAAGTTGTCTTATTTTTGCTGAGAGACCTTTCGGCACTTTTGTTGAAAACCAATTGACTAGAGATGTATTTATTTCTGGATTCTCCATTTTATTCTGTTCATCCATACACCTAACTTTTTGTGGGTACCATAGTGTCTTGGCTTCTTTTGCTTTATATTAAGTTTTGAAATTGGGAAGTATCAGTCATTGGAGGGCTCAATGAGTTTGGAGAATTAATAATGAGTGGAAGTAGTAGAGAAAATGACGTGGCAGCATAGTAATGATGGTCATGTTTTCATTAGAGATTTTAGAAGTGACATAATGATAGCAAGGATGCCAGCATTTGGATGGGTAATAAGTTGGTGCCTGAGTTTGCATGGTAGAAAAGATTGTAGAGTTGAAAAGAGAGAGGATGGGGTATCGAATGGCTCTTCTGCATGGATATAGCAGTAGCACCAAATGATGGCAGGAGCTGTGGTGGAGAGGAAACTGGTACTCGAGTTTTGAGTGACTGAGGCAGAATTACTGAATAAGCATAACAGGCCTGAGATAGCTATCCTTAGAAAGGCCTACTTGCAAGGATGACCCTTGGCTAATGTCTGGGAATTTAGATTTCCAGATAATCCCCTACATTCTCAGAACTGATAAGGGTGGCTCAATGTAAAAAAAAAAAAAAATGTGACTTAGGTTGAATGTCTCTTCTACTTCTGAGAGTCTTGAACTTTTATACTTGCTAGGCCAAATGTGCTTATGTGACCAGTCCCCAGTAAAAACCTTTGGCATTAAGTTTCCAAGGAGCATCACACACGTTGTCACAACTGTTGCTGTGCTGCAGTAATCAAATGTATCCTATGTGACTGCACTGGGAGAGGGCTCTTGGAAGCTTGTGCCTACTTACTTACAGACTTTGCCCCAGGTACCTTTTCCCTTGACTAATTTTGTTTGGTATCCTTACTCTGTAATAAATCACAGCCATGAATATCACTAGATAGTGAATCCTGTACATCTTCCTAGTGAATCATTAGATGCGGGACTGTTTTGGGGACCTCTGACAGAGTGGTCAGGCAATTGGTAGACTATACCGACACTGTGGGTTAAAGTGTTAAAATCTGATGACCCTCTATATGAGCTGGAGAAGTTGCAGGAGGAATAAGAAATGATTGAAGGTAGTCATTTAACTCTTTTTGACTTTGATTTGCATAAGTCTTGGTGGGGGTGAGGGAAAGACACCCAACTTCTGCTTGAGAGCCCTGTAAGGAAGCAGGGTTTTCAGGAGACAGATTTCAGTTAAAGCCAGCAGGCACAAGGAGTAGCTGACGAGGGTGAGGGTGCAGAGGAGTTTGCTGGTACTGATTAGAATTTCTGTAAAGAGCACTCCTTGGGAATCCTTTTAGTGTCAGTAATTGTGGGTTTGTAGGAGAAGGATTTTGAATCATATGGGAGATAGAAATCAAGATGTTTGGTGAGTACCAGTGGTTGAGGAAACTGTGTGAAGATGTGGTTGGAGTGTCTGTGGAAGTGAGTGATTAGGAGTTCATTTTCTGTTGGTGGCTAGAAGGTTTGTTGGGGTCAGTCATTTTAGAATTATGGGGCTCTGTGATTAGAGAAGGCTATGCTGGCTCAGTGAGTAGGAGGCTAGTGACAGTCAAGATGGAAGATTAGTGGAAATCAGAGACTGGAGGTCTGTGAGGTGAGAGATTGGTGGCATATGCAGGGGTTCTATGGGGGTAAGAGGTTAAATTTAAATACCAAACAAATATATTTGAACATTTATTGTTTTAGTGTATCAAAATTCTTCGATATCTGTTTCATTTTCCTCTCATCTGTCTAATAAGAAAACTCAACATTCTTTAATTTCTCCCCATCCCCAACTCTTAATTCCTGCTTATTCTTTTATTATATTTCTTACTTTCAACAAAATGTTTCTAACAGTTGCTCAAGCACATTATCAAATCACTTAGATTTAACTAGTCATTTTACTGATTTTATTACTCAAGGCTCTCTCTAGTATAGCTTAAACTGTTCCTAAACTTGAAAACTTTATTCTGATCTAATTTTCTTTTTTTAAAAAAGTTATCCTTTTTTCCTTCCCTACTCTTTCTCTACCTCCTTCCCTCCTCCATTCTTCCTCTATTTCTCCCTCCTTTTCTCCTTCTCTGTCTTTCTGAAGTATGCCAGTAGTATATTTTTTCTATCCTAACATGCCTATAATGTGTTTGTTATTCTTCCATATATGAATTATTTTGTGACTGGGTAGAAAAATCTAGGGATCAATTCTTCTATCTCAGGATTATAAGCATTTCCCCAAAGCCTTTAGCATCCATTGTTACAAAGGAAGAGACAAAGACTTTCTTTTTTTTTTTTTTTTGGTAAATTGTCCTTTAGGATAATAGTATGATATTTTTCTTTACCCTCTTGAATAGAAAATTTCACAATGGGATATTTTAAATATGAATTATTTATTTAAAGTAATGGGATAGAGAAGGTGCCTGATGTAACATCATGATCAACTTTGAGTGAATAAAGTAAGAACAAGGTAAATATCTCATTGAAATCACTCATTAATATGGATAACATTAGACTGAATTGAAGTGTGCTACTACAGATACAGAGATCGGTAACATTCACAGATGTGAGTATGGCCTTTACCCAAAAAATGGGAGCATCTGTATCCTGCCTAGAAGTACCTATGCAAGATGTGATGTCGGAGAACTATAGCCACTTACCCTCAATGGACAAGGACAATTCCTTTTTAATTCAAATATGATCAATATGATACCTTCTCTCTGAAGTCTTTCATAGCTTGGCTTTGATTTTGGGGTAAATCAAAGAGTTTTCATCTCTTTTGGGTGCTATACAGGATATTTGTGACCTCACCACCTAAATGGACAGTCTGCTCAATTAGTACATGGACATCCTTGTTATGAAACAAATTTTAGAATCCACATCTTTTGTTAACATTTAAAGGTCTTGAAGCTGAAATGTCAGGGCTTGATTTTGGGATGGTCATTGCTCTAGCACTCACTTTCTTCCATTTCCTGTGAACAAGGTATCAAGCTCCTGAACCAGACATGATCTGAAAGTTGGAAAAAGAACAGTCATGTTTGGGGAAAGGGGAAAGGTCCAGTCAAGATCATCTGAGTGACATAGTGAGACCCAGGCAAATTGAAGCCACGGGAAGTACATTTGCAGTTTATGGGAGTAACTTTGGAATTCTTCAAAGAATGATGCATTCTTAAATTCTTAAAGACCCAGAACCTTCTTCCTGCCAAATGGTGTCAAGAGAAAAATATCAGAATTTCTTGGCGGGGGGGGGTGGGTAGGAGTGTTCAAACTACAGAGATTCTCTAACCTTAGAGAGGCTGCTCTTTCTTCCTCTATGAAATTCTTTGCATGACAGGTGCCCTTGGGAGGTTCACTGGGTAATGAACCACTGTTACTTATGGGCATTTGATTATACAACTTGTATTGGTTAGCTTAGGCTGATTATGCTCCATTAAGAAATGATTCTGATATCTTAATGGCTTATGACAAGAAAATTTATTTATTGCTCAAGCTGCAGCCCTGTGACACATTATCTTCATTTGTGGACTTAGAATTAGGGACAGTCTCTATCTGGCCCATGCTGATCTCATGGCAAAGGGAAAAAATGTGATTGGAATCACATGTTGACTCTTAAAATCATTGATTGGAAGTGGTACATATCTCTCTGCTAATATTTTATTGGTCAAAGGAAGTCACCTGGCCATGCCTACATTCATCAAGGCAGGAATATATAATACTTCCACAGAGAGGGGCACTGAAATTCAAATGTCTGAGCAATGGGCTGGAAGGTATCATCCTTCCACAGAGAACAGCAGTGCAGTCCCCACTCCCCTCACCCCTCCACCCCCCACCAAATCAGGTTGTAGTAGGAAAAATCATGAAGACCAGGGCTCTAAATCTTTGGTAACAGCCCCTCAGATACCTAAGTGATTCCTCAATATAGCCACTTTTCCTTTTCCATGCTCTCCATTGTACAGCTTTCAGAAGGATCAGTGACCTCTCTGAGTGGTTCTCTGAATCCTATCGCTGCTTACCTTATTGAAAGCATACTGTATTAGGGTTCTCTAGAGAAACAGAATCAACAAGGAACACTTGCAAATATAAAATTTATTAAAATGTCTCACGTGACCACAGGAATGCAGAGTCCAAAGTCCGCAGGGCAGGCTGTGGAGCCAACGACTCTGATGGAGAGTCTGGACGAACTCCACAGGAAAGGTTCACCAGCCGAAACAGGAAGAACCAGTCTCTTCTGAAAACTCCTTAAAAGACTTCCCATGACTAGATTAAACATCACTTATTGCAGAAGACACTCCCCTTTGGCTGATTACAAATGGAATCAGCTGTGGATGCAGCTGACATGACCATGATTTAATTCTATGAAATGTCCTCATTGCAACAGACAAGCCAGCATTTGCGCAAACAGGTACCACAACTTGGCCAAGTTGACACGTGTACCTGACCATGACACATACTTTAAATCATCTTCCCTCTTCCTGAAGAACTTTTCTTCAGTTTTTCTCTCTCCCTTCATCCACCCCCACTCCACCCGATTATGTCACATTTCTCATTCTCAGTCTTATAAAGTGAAAACTTTACCTTCTTTCTAAATGAGAGCTTCCTTTCATTCTCCCTATATTTGTCTGATTTTTAGACCATGAGCCTGTCCACCAGGGAGTCACTGAATCATTGATCTCTGCCTTCTCTTACTCTTCTCTCCTCAGTTTCTTTTTGTTTTCTTCATCTCAATTTTCATTGATTTCACTCAAATCCAACCTAAATTGCTGCAAAATGGGATTTTTTGAGTCTATTTTGTTTACAAATTCATCCTAGAAATTGTGACAAGACTTTAAAATAGTCAGTTATTGCTTGGATCTCCACAGACCCCGAATTAAAAGAATGACCACAATATCTCTTTAATTTTCCTCTGACCCTTTATTGTTCAGGACACTAGGAACTTCCTAAGACTGGAGAGATCTGTCCTTCAAATGACAGATGAAGATACGCATTCTGATCCATCCATTTAATGACCCCAGTTTGGGCTACTTTTTATTTGTCTTTGCAACACTTGGTTTTATAATTAAAGTATAATTGTGAGTAGTGTGATAAATTTTTGTCTTTTTGGCTCAGGTTATCATATAATCCTTGGGGATTTTTCAGTAAGGGACTATTATATTCCCTCTAATGATTTGCTGGACCTAGTGAGCTCCATACTTCAGCTTCCACAATTAGTCATTTTAGCATAACATGCATATATTTAGTTACTGTCTCTGATTCTGGAAAGGCATCCTGCCTTAATCACATGCTCTGTCAGACAAGGTTCTCCCTTGATGATCATCTCTCTAACCTAATATTGACACTAATTTAGTAGTTGTGATTCTCCTCCTTTCACTGTTGCAAATTCCTCTAGCACTCTGCCTTTTCCTGTTGGCAGACATCAGTTTGACCGACCAACCTACCCCTAGAGGGTTTTATAATGTTAAACCTTAAGGGGAAAGGGTTGCATTTTGACTGCTTTCTTTTGAGAAGGAAATTTGCCTCCATTCTGTTCAATGTCTATGGGAAATGAACTACAAAGCCTTTGTCATGATACATGAAAGGTCCTGTTTTACACTCTTTCTTCCAGGATTCTTACATCACTTAAAGTTTCCTAAATCACAGAGCAGCTTTTCTAGGTAACTTATTATATCTGTACTCCCTAAAATTGATCTTTTACTCCATGTGAACTAAAATGTTAAATGTCCTCCATTAAAGTAATATTTTCTGTCTGTCTATTCAGATAGCAAACCTCTTTTCTTTTTGAGTCCAGTTTTCACTTTGCCCATGCAATGTTCATTAACTATCACGGCAGTTATTGACTTTCAATCTCTCTTTTTCTGACTTCAAGGGACTCTTGTATCTGCTTCTATCTTGAATTTGTTTAGTTCTCACCCTGAAGCTTTTTCTGATTTTCTACACACATAGCTAATAATGATTATCCCAAAATCACAGCATCACCTCTCAAGTTTTCAGGATTTTACATATGTAGTATCTGTAACTAGCTAAAAGAGGTCTTTGAGTTTCAATTACAAATTCTGAGGGGCAGAAATATTATTGGAATAGCTTGGGCTGATAGAAAAAGAAAATAGAAAAAGTCTGCTGTCCTTTTCTCCTGGCTTCTGGTTTCTGCTACATCCACTGTCCAATGAATTGCTTTTAGGCACGAGTCAAACAGTACAAACATGGCTGCATGTACCTGTCAATTTGGGTGGTGGTCTCAGAGAAGGGAAGCATAGGTTGAGATGACATCTCAGAATGGGTACTGTATAACATGTGGAGAAAAGAATGTAGGCAGCCAGTTTGAGTCATGATACATTTAACATTTATAATTGGCAATTAGTTGTCTGTTCTGACAGTAACCAGGGTGTACACATATCAAATTATGGAGAACATCTTTAAATGTACGTTACAAACCCAGATGGTATAAAATTTATTTCCAAGCTGATTATTATGAATTTTGCCTTGATGCATTGGGGCCCCTTCCTTCCAGGAAAATCCTTTCTTGGATGTCATGTTTCAGAGAACAACATTGTGCAGGCAGATGAAGTTGTAAGGGGAGAACCCTCCAGACACATCAGAATTAGCCTTGGGTTTCTTGTGGGAGAGTGAGAGAGACAATGACAGAGTCTCCCTAAATATATATATATGAACAGGGTTAATGAGCAAGAGTGGTAGGAAAACCCAATCTAACCCAGGCAGAGCCAGCGATGCCATCATGCAAGTGACTCAGAAGGCTATTTGCTTTCATAAGGAGGTCCCGTATTTTCCAGACCTCAATTTCTGCTTGCACCCAAGAGTTCAGTTCTTAGCTAATCCCTTTCTACTTGCATTTTTTTAATCTGCTATTTATTTTATTTAATTACAGTCTTTTTGTTTGCAAACAATAGCCCAGATACATATTTTAAGTAAAGGTTAGATAATGCAATCTTAGACAGAATCTGTTAAAAGTATATTATAAAACTAGGTTAACAATTTGGTACATTGAATGAAAATGTCATTTGCATAAACAGGACATGCTAAGTTTTATAGAGCATCATAACAGCTACCACTACCACAATGAAGTGTGGTGAGTGAAAGTCAAGCTTCCTAAGTAGAATGTGTACAAAGATTTACTGCTATACCTTCTTTTTCTTCTAGCTAGATTGGGAGTGTAGTTTTCCAGACAAGCAAGAATAATATTTGGGGCATTTCATATAGTTTTAAGAGTTGCCAGGACAATCCAGTACACAGACCCATCTCTTGAAATAGCTTGTAATGCAAGATTCCAAAGTAATAAGGCACCTCTTGAAAACCAAAAGTGTATACATGAAATGGAAATCAGGACAGTTGACAGGTATCATTGAGATTAAATTTTTAATCAGTGGTATATTAAGAAAAACAACAAACTAAAACTGTAAAATGAAAGAAATACACCATTCCCATTATTTCATGTAAACAGAATGGCTTCCTTAATTATAAATGTTAGCACGTCAAGATGTTATTTAAAGTATTTTTTCTTATAATATCTTTGTCTGATTTTGGTATCAGGGTGATACTGGCCAAATAAAATGAGTTGGGGAGTGTTTCTTCCTCATTTATTTTCTGGAAGAGATTGCATAAAACTGACATATCTATCTTACATTTTTGGTAGAATTCGTCAGTGAAATCATCTGAGCCTGTAGTTTTCTGGAATGTTTTTAACTACATATTCAATTTCTTCAACAAATAAAGGTCTTCTATTTGTTGCCATTCACATTTCACTATAAGCTGCAAGGAGAAGCCAGGTCACACTTTCCACATTTAATTTCAAAATCTCTTAAATTAAGTATCCCAGCTCATTAGTTTTAAATTTCCCTTTCCACCCAACATGAATACTCAATTTTTCCAAATTCTCCACCACTTTAAAATAAGGATCACCTTCTGTCATGGACAGGCTCATGTGTCAACTTGGCCAGGGAGTGGTACCTGCTTGTCTGGTTGGGCAAGTGCTGGCCTGTTTGTTGCAATGAGGATATTTCATAGAATTAAATTGTGATCATGTCCGCTACATCCACAGCTGATTCTGTTTGTAATCAGCCAAGGGGGAGTGTCTTCTGCAATAAGTGATGCTTTATCTAATCACTGGAAGCCTTTTAAAGAGGATTCGGAAGAGACAGGCCCTCTTCCTGCTTCGGCCGGTGACCCTCTCCTGTGGAGTTCATCCAGACCCTCCATGGGAATTGTCAGCTTCACAGCCTGCCCTGCAGATTGTGGACTCTATGTTCCCGCAGCTACATGAGACACTTTTATAAATTTTATATTTATGAATATTTAAAATAAAAACATTTCCTGTTGATTCTGTTTCTCTAGCGAATCCTAACTAATACACCTTACTTCCAGTTTGCAGTGACAACAGTCATCATTTCTGTCTAAGGCCTCATCTGAAATATCTTTAGAGTCCACATTTCTACCAATGGTCCGTTCAAAGCAATTCAGGTCTTTTCTATCAAACATATCACAACTCTTCCAGTACCTTTCCCATACCCATTTATAACACCATTGTAACGTTTTTGGTATTTGCAGTTCACAGCACCTCACTTCTGGAACCAAAATCTATTTCAAGTTACTAAAGTTGTTGGAATGTAATATATCAGAAATGTATTGGCTTTTACAAAGGGGATTTATTAAGTTTCAAATTACAATTCTAAGGGCATAAAAATGTCCAGATTAAAGCATCAACAAGAAGATACCTTCTTAGAGGAAAGGCAGCTTGCATCTAGGTTCCTCTGTCGCATGGGAAGGCACATTCTGATGTATGCTGTCCTTTTCTCCCGGCTTCTGGTTTCCAACAGTTCTATCAGCTCCTGTGGTCCTTTCTTAGCCTTCTCTCTCTCCCTGAGCTCTCGTAAAGGATTCCAGGAAGCAGATTAAGACCCACCATGAATGAGCAGGGTCACAGCTCTATGGAAACAACCTAATCAAGATGTCCTACCCAACAATAAGTCTACCTCCACAAAATAAGATTACAAAATCATGACTTTTCTGGGGTACATAAAAAATTCAAATCAGCCCAGTGAGTATATTAGATTTACTAAAAGAAACATTAAAAGGTAACAGCTATAAATTGAGATGCATAAAACCCACAAGCAAATAGATATGTTTTTCAAATAAAAGTATAAATAATCATGTTCTAGAACTTTCTACAGAGCCCTCAAACTGGTTCTGAAATGCAGCCCATTTAGGATTTTAGAAATATGGTCAGACTGTCATTTCCAGTTATATCCATATCCTTACTCACCATTCCCACATTCTTTTAGATTCTAATATCACATAATTTCTAGGATTTATGAACACATTGAGAATTTTCTCAGCTTACTAGATCCTTATTTTAATGCCTCTAGAAATACTCCTTGAATTTCTTTTTAGTTTAAATTGAAGTTGTAGATGTGTCTAAATTTCAACCAATAACAGCAAAAAACAAAATAGCAAAGCTTCTTTGAGTTTAGAAATGTGTTTTTGTAAATATTTAGTAACTAAAATGTGAGTACATATTCTAATACTTTCGTTTATCTTTGGACGTTAATGGTTTGGTTTTCCTTTTCCCTCTAACATTCTATTCCATAGTGGTTAAAATTTTGGACTTGAATACTGCCTAAATTTTTAATCCAGGTTTGCTGCTTACAAGTATGTGAACTTGGCCAAATCACTTAGCTTCTCTGAGATTTTATCTTCTTATATATAAAAAGAGGCTAATAATCCATCCCCTTTTAGGATTAGAATAACAATTAAAGAAGTTTGAATATTGCCTGCCTCAAGATTAATGCTACATATGATACGTCTTTCATTACATCAGATATTTCATCGTGACAGTTTTTTTCCTCATTATAACAGATCCCACTTTATAGAAAAAATATATTTGGCAGTATTATCTTGCTTCTTTTAGTGGAAGGACATTTTACAGTGCATTTTTTGTGTGTAAGGTGGTCATCTCACTTAAAAATAGATTAATGAATATAACATTTTATTCCAATAAATGATTTCCTGTTACATACACCAAATATATTCTTAAACATGCAGGTCTTCTATGCCCATGTTAACATTTTCAAAATATTGAGTAGCTCTATTTCATTTAATTGTTATGCTATTCTGAGTATAACCAAATAACCAAAAGATTTATTATTTGTATCCTATTATTCCTATGAAAAAAAAAATTGACCATGATATTAAAGAGACTAAAAATTGAAAGAGTCTTTCAAGGGTATTTAATCCTTTCCTGCCATGTATATAATACATAGCACACATTCTAAATTAATACACTAATTTTCTCCTACAAGAGAAAAGTAGGAGTAAAAATATTTATCCAATATCATTCTCATTTCTTGTCTGTATCCAACTTCATTCTTATTCCCTATTATCAGGAAAATATTCTTCATATTCTCTTGGATCCTACATTCTTCTGCATAGTTTATATAACACTGGACATGTGTGAATGAAGAGTGTTGAAAGGTTAGGTGTCTAATCAGGGGGTTGGCTTTCCCTATCAAGAATGTTGCCGCTACTCCATGCATTTTTGACACACAGGAACAAAAGAAGCAAATAACGCAAGTGATAAAAATAAATTATATATATTTTGACAGCCAAGAGAGAAAGTTAGCTATGGCTAATAAGTCTCTTGGCTGAAAGATGTTTTTGTTTTATCTATTTATTTTAAATGTCCATTATATAGAAATACAGAAAGAGTAATCCTTCTATTTATGAGCTATTCATTCACTCATTTTGTTAGTTCTGCACTTATTTACTGTGTGCCTTGATCCTTCTTTAGTCTATTCTTCACACAGCGCTGGTGTGACCATATCAAATCACAGATCAGATTGAATCACTCCTGTGTCTAAAACACTCCAAAGTCTTAAAATTGCAATTACAATAAAATCAAAACCTTTTACCATGATTCAAAGTGATCTGGCCATTGTATACACCTCTGATGCCATCTTCTGCCACTCACAGGAAGGAATTTCAAGGTCTGCTACCCC
>PVIY010036233.1:0-25614 GCA_004026745.1 Myrmecophaga tridactyla
ATGAATACACAGCTTTATGATAATACTGTAAACCACTAATTGTACACTTTGGATGATATCTCAATTTTAAAACTATATACTAGTAATTTAACCCAGCAATCAGATGCAGACTTGCCCTTCCATTAGGAAGCTTAGTAGGTAGTCTGATAGTTGATCCAGCTGCCCTTCCCCTACCCTCCTGCCCCCACACACATTTCCCTATCACATATGGGGGAATGGGGCAGGCAGAGAGGGATGCAGGGTCACGTAATGTAAACAAATAGGAAACAGGGAAGGACAGATATCAAAGAAGAAGGGTTGCTCATGCCCCTCCAGAGTGTCCACTACAAAAGGCAACTTCTGGCAGATGGACACCTGATGTTTTTCATATTTCTATATGGTTCCATTTAAATTTGATTATATTGACTGAACATATGCACATCAAACCACATTTCAGGTCACAATGGATTTCCAAAACTATCTGAAGAATCTCAATACATCTCTTGTGCTCCTGGATACTTGAAGTGATACCCTGTAAAAGATGTAGTCATTTTCATTAATTAGATATCTAATTAATGAAAAATATTTTGATATTATAAACGCTAGTATATTTTTTAACCCCTTCATTTTTAGTTCTCAAAAATGTTAAGCCAAAGAGATACATTTCCTTAGTGCTTTTAAATAATTGGCAAAAGAAAATACTCTCTCAAGAATGGAAATGTGGTTTTCCTATTCCTATCCCTCAGCCTTGGAAACCAGGCAGATGGTCCCGTATCTGTGTAAACAACCATCAGAATGGCAGTGGTGGCCAGATGAGAGGACAGATTTATAAATCAAAGAACAGAAATAAACGAATGAAAAGTGACATGTCTGCTTTTGGATTAGCAAAAAGAAAACAGCAGTTGAGGTCTAATTGACATTTTCTTTGGGAAATAGTGAGTATATAGTTAAGAGCAGTTCAAATAAGCAATATTCAAGAGTTTTCCACCCTGATTTTCTCCAAAGGAAAGTGCTTTATGGGCCAAAGCAAGACAATTAGGGACCATCCAGCCATGTCTTCACTGTGGTGGACCATCCAGCCATATCTTCTTGTTAAGTTTCCTAAAGATAATTCTGTTTGGCTAGGAGTAAGTGAAGCTATAAAGAGAAAAATCAGGTAAAACATTATCCTCTGAAATTCAAAAGTAAAAAATACAATGAAACAAAGTAGAGGAGAAGAAAAAAGGGAATGAACATTCAGGTACTTACATTTTTCACCATTTTTATGCAAGTAAATATTAATGCATATTTAATCGGTTCTGGATTTAATAATTTTCTTCTTGACTCTCATTGTGCTTTTACTTCGACTACATCTTTATGAGAAAGTAAAATTAAGAGAAACAGAGCTAACTCTTGATTATTATGTCACTGCATTATCTTTTAAAGATTTTCTCTTGAAAAATATTAAGCCCTAAATAAGTATAAAATGGTCAATTGTGCTAAAATTCAGGAATTATCACCCGTACACACAAAAAATTAAATTAAATTTTTAAAAGATTAAATTCCAATGTAAAATGGTAAGCCAGATAGCTTTAGTAAGCCTGACAGTGAGTACAATAAGTAGTTATCAATAAAAAGAGTGATGTGTTACTTAAGTCGCAACAATGTTGTCCCTTTTGGGGCTACACAGGACTTAGGCACCCAAACTTGGAGCTGTGCTTTCTAGGTCTGAAATCTATTTCCAACACTTAATCTGCCAGTACCTCCGTCTCCTCATTTGGAAAATAAAGATAATAATAACACACCTATCTGACATGTTTATTCTGAAGACTAAACAAGGTAATGGATGTAACATGCTTGTCTCGGCACCTGGCACATAAGAAATGATTCAAAAGTGTCACCGATGTATTTTCCAGTCACTAATAGGCTTTAAGATCTGAAAATAACATTAACAGGTAGAAGAATAAACGGTATCTCTTTTTATTACCTCCCGCTTCTACCCATATTTCATGTCACGGTGCTTTTCGTGGAAACCCACGTGCCATTTATTCTCCCACAGAGTACTATCACGCCTGCCTAGCTGTCCTCCTTCTCTCTATCTTGCCAGGCTCTTAGATTTGGGGTCTCTCTCTGTTGCTTCTGATAGCATTCAGAAGCTTCTTTAAATATTGTACAGTTACTCATGAGGAACACATAAATATGTTAGGATGATATAATTCAAATACACCCAGTGAAACCAAATAGTTGATTATAGCAAAATAAAATCAGTGATGCCCAAATGAACTACTTATGCCATATATAAAAGGAGGAGAATTGCAACAGGAATTCTTATAGAAATTACATCACTCAGCATTAAAACTACTTTTTAAAATATATACTATGTTTAAAATATTAATATTCTGCTGCTGCTTTGTCCATTAGGTACTGATCACTTCAAATTTGGGGTTTTATTTTTTATTATTATATTTCCTGTTACTTTGGTCAGTGTTTTCAACTATTGCCAGTAAATGTCAATAACTATCTTCAATAAGTATCAATGTCCTTATAACTTTTGAATGAGAAATCATCAGAACACTAAACAAAGGCCACTTAATTGCATTGGAAAAGAAAATCTTGTTCCTTTGAAAAAGAAACATAAAAGTGAATCAATGGCTATATCCACACAGTAAACCCCAGTGAAGGTGTCTGTTCACTGCCATAACCCAGTGCCCAGAACAGTGCCTAGAACATAGCACGTTTTTAATACATAGTTTTCTGAGTTTTCAATGAATGGAAGAAATGTTTTGCTGCAAACCTTATTAATGAGCAGAAAGTTCTGGATATTTTATAAGGTGTCAACTGCCTGAAAAGCAGTTCTCAACTGAGGGATGAACCACTTACTTAGGGGTATTTGATAATATGGCAGAGGAGAGTTGGGTTGTCACAGTTCCTACAAGTGCTATGGGCAGTAATATGTGGGTGCTATGGGGTGGGGGTGGGGGTCAGGGATGCTAAACTTCCTCCATATAAAGGGAGGTGGAAAGGACAATTATAGGACAGTCCAGTACAATAAGGAGGTCCCCCACCCCACCCCAAATCCTAAAAGCAGCCCATTGAGAATTACTGGAAGCAAAATTGGGCTAAGGAGATAGGGGACAGGGTGATAAAAAAATCAAGACTAGCAAATCATAGGAAGAAAATAGGAAAGGTAGGAGGCATGACTTGGGCTCATTTCCTCAGGCACTCCCAGAATGAGCTACAGACAAATTTTTAGTACTCAGAAGATCTCTGCTATGAGTAGAGTTTAGAAAACTGAGCTGGTCCAGATGCAGCAGTCTGTTAAAATTTTCAGCTGTTTAAATCAGATTCTGGGGCACATACGTAAGCCACAGAAATAACACTAAGAATCTACTCTTTAATAGTAAAACACATATGTAATAACTATAAAATAGAATGCAAATTTACTTTAAGTTTATCATAAGAGACTCAAAGAAATTCAGTGCTTGTGGCAAGTATCTGGAGCATATTCCCAGAGCCCCATATACACCCTCCTACACACTCTTCACTTCCCATCCCATGTCATTAGCGGTACTTTGGGGAAAAAGTGCCTCAGGCCCTAAAGCAGAGATAAGCAGCAGAGCTATGTATAGAACGCTGTGGGGACAGTAACAGCAGAAGAAAGAGAGGAAAAAAAGGCATTTAAAGGAAGGTGAAGATGGTCAAGTCCACCAAAGACGAGCTTCAAAGTACAAAAAATTCACAGGCTGACAACATTAAGGTCCTGTTTATTATACTCATTAAAAATTTATTGAAGATGTCTGTACATCAGGTACAGTGCTAGGTCCTAGATAAAGAGCAACAAAAAATATATAGCCTGGCCCTTATGCAGCCTATGGTCAATCAGGAGAGACATTCATTAGACAAATTAACAGAGTGGTTGAAAGTCAGAGGATGTTGAGAGAAAGGATAAGAGAAGGATATATTTTAGACTGATGTGTAAAAGAAAACTTCTCAAAAAATGTGATATTTGCAAGAGTTCTGAAAGATGAATAGGAATGATATGATCTCTGCAGAAATGCTTCCAGAGAGAAAGCTCAGCCTGTATCCAGGAGCAAAGCAGGGCAAGTAGGCATATTTCCAGAGCTGTAACAAGGGCAGTGTAGCTATTATCTTGGTGAGCTGAGGGGAAGGATGTGAGATAAGCTTGGAGGGGAAAGCTGGGGACAGACCCTTCCAGCCTCATGAAGAATTTTGGTTTAATTCTAATTGAAACAGGAAGCCATTGGAGGACTTTAAACAGGCATGAGCAGATTTTTCCCTTAGTAAAATTAAGCTGGCTACTATGCAGAGAATAACAGGATGGGGAAAGGGGACAAGAGAAGAAGCTAGGAGACTGATAATGAAGCTAGTGCAATGGTCCAGGTGAGAAAAAATAGTGGTTTTGTTGGGAGTGCCAGCAACAGAAAAAGGAAATATAGAAGAAAACGAACTACTGAATCAAAGGCATTGGCAATGGATTGGATGTAGGGAATGAGGGTCAGGGATGGTTCACTGACATAAGCAACTACAGGAGTGCCAGAGAGAGAGGACTTTTGGGGAAGATGGCAGAATAGGGAGCTCCAGAACTCTCCTTCCACCAAAACAATGAAACAGGCAGAAACTGTCTGAAACAACTATTTTTAAACTCCAGAAGCCAGAAGAACACTGTATAGCATCCAGGAAGAGTGAGAGGAAGAGGCAGATAAATTATAATCAAGAACCGTAAATTGCTTCTTTTGCATGGCAGCTACTGGCACCATCCCCACTCTCACAATAAACTGCCTCAGGGTTAAGTCCCTGGCTAGATGCTGCTGACAGCAAAGGACATAAAAAATCCTCTTCCCCAAAATAAGACTGCAGGCAGATTACTGATCACAGCTTTTGATTAGCAAATTTGGATCAATGGGTCCCAGTTCTGAGGGCAGCTATTGCTTCAACCCACTCTGGAGAAAGGTGGCAACAGCCATTGGTTCAGACCTCCCTGGACAGGGGCAGAGGCAGTAGAGATTGAAAGACACAGGACTACTTCAGGGCAGAGGAGTAAAGTTAGCTAAATTTGCAAGGCAGGCCAGGAAAGCTCAGCTTTGGAAACCTGTAAGAAAGTTTCTGGCACACTTCCTGAGTTCCTCCACATGGCACTTTTTGGAGCCAGCCAGTACCCCCTTCAGGGGTCTCTGGCCTTGTTTTGGCTGAATTGGGAAAGTACTCCCCAGGGTGACCCTCCTGCCATAGAACTTGCCATCCAGACAAAAGCAGCATGGGACAATGAAATTTGGGTACAAAACTATAGAGGCAGAGAGCCTGGGACAAAGCCATGGCAGATTCAGGAGAAGGGAAGTTTGTCCCCTGGAAAATTGAAGGGGTAACCAAACTCTTTTTAACCTAGGAACTCCAAAACAACAAACAAGCATAAGTGCAGGAGAAGACAGTGGACCAGTAAAACAGAGAAAACTCCACGCAGCATTAGCCTTGGGAAGACCCTCCTAGAAGAAGAGCTAAAGCTCAAGAAAATCTCTGTCTTACCAGCTAGTTACAAAATGAGGAAACAGACATTCAAGGAAGCAAATCCCAGAGTTAACATTTTAATATTTTAATATTTTAAAATGTACAGTGTGCAATAAAAGAGTACAAGATAAATACAGAAACACAAAATGATGGCCCATCCAAGGGAAGATGATAAAAATATAGAAAACACCAATAAAGAAGACAAACCAAGCAAAGCCTTTAAAGAAATGGTATTAAAAATGCTTAAGGAGATAAAGGAAAGTCCAGAGAAAGAGCTACAGGAAATGAGGAAAATAACAAATGAGCAAAATGAGGGTCTAAGTAAATTGACAAAAATTTTAAAAAGGAACCAAGCAAAACTACTGGAATTGAAGATCACAATAACTGAAATGAAAAATGCCCAGGGAGTTTCAAGAGCAGAATCAGTAAAAACCTTGAAGAGTCAGCCTGAGAAGCAGAAAGAAAATGAAATATTAAAAGTGAAAATAGTTTCAAGACACCTATGGGACACTACCAAACATACCAATAAACACATGATGTGAGTCTCAGAAGGAGAAGAAAGAGAGAAAAGGGCAGAAGGAATAATCAAATTAATGACCAAGAACTTTCCAAACATAATAAAAGAAGTGAATATACACATCCAGGAAATTCAGAGAACATCAAACAGGATAAAAATAAAGAAAAATACAACCCATCATATATTGATTACATTATCAAATGCAAAAAGCAAAGAGAGCATTCAGAAAGCTGCAAGAGAAAAGCAATGTGTCACATACAAGGGAATTGATTGTCACAAACAATCAATAAGATTGAGTGCTTACTTCTTGCATGAGGTCAAATGCGAATAAATAAAAAGTAAAGATTGAGCTACGTTTTTGGAATACAGTGTACAAAGATATAGGTGGTAGCAAGTAAAAAAAAAAATAGATGGGAGCACAGAGGTGTGTAGGAAAAGTATACAAACAAGTTATTAAAGTTAAGTCAGTGTCAAGCCAAATACAACTGTTATAAATTTAGGATGATAAATTTAGCCCCATTGTAACCACAAGGAAAATATATGAAAAATGTGTCCAGAAATAAATGAGAAGGCATAAGAAAGCAAATAAATACAAAAGTAGGTTTTAATGGAAGTGAGGGACAAAAAAAAAAGTAAATGACTTATAAAAGTTAAATAGAAAAATAGCAGGGAAAAAACCCCTGTATTATCAACTAGTGACTTTAAATGTAAATGTAGTAAACTCTCCAGTAAAAAGGCAGAGATTGGCAGAAGGATAAAAAAAAGTTTTACCAAACTATATGCTTTTTGAAAAGACTCACCTTGAAGTCAAAAATACTAGTAAGTTGATGGCAAAAGGATGAAAAAATATATACCATGCAAGTAGTAACCAAACGAGAGTTGGAGTTGCTATACTAATATCAGATAAAATATACCTTAAGTAAAAAACAGTTATGAGGTGAAGCATGTAACAGTATGGATGGATCTTGAAGACATTATGCTGAGTAAGATTAGCCAGAAATAAAAGGACAAATACTGTATAGTCTCACTGATATGAGCTAACATTAATGAGTGAACTTGGAGAATTTCAGTTAAAAACAGAGGTTAATCAAGAGATAGAAATAGGGTAGAGATTGGGTAATTGGAGCTGAAGGAATACAGATTGTACAACAGGATTGATTGTAAAAATTCAGAAATGGATAGCACAATAGTACCTAATTGTAGCCCAATAATAGAAATACACTGAATGAAGTTAAATGTGAGAATGATAGAGGGAGGAGGGCTGGGGGCACATATGAAACCAGAAGGAAAGATAGATGGTAAAGACTGAGATGGTATAATCTAGGAAGGCCTAGAATGTACAATGGTAGTGACTAAATGTACAAATTAAAAAATGTTTTTGCATGAGGAAGAACAAAGGAATGTCAATTTTGCAGGGTGTTGAAAATAGATGGTCATTCATATTTTAAAACTTCAACTTCTGTGTGAGACTAAACCAAGAAACATTTATTTAATACAAAATTTATATTTTTACCAGTGCATTTTCTAATATAACTTATATGGACAGTTTAATTGAACACCATAAGTACATGGAAACTTGAACAGGGCATGAGATTTTGTAGGTTGTCCAGATTAGTGTAATGCCTTGATAAATCACAGAGTGATTTGAACAGTGAATGAAGAAGTATTTGCAAAGTCTCCTTGAAGGAATGGGGGAGAAAAGGGGAAAATTCAACTTCCTCCTTTGGAGAATTCCTAATGCTCTTGCAAGCAGTGGGGACAACTAAATCAATAAGTCAAGCCCTCAATCTTGGGGTTTCTTCCTATGAAGCTTATCCCAGCAAAGGATAGACTAAGCCTACTTAAAATTAGGCCTAAGAGTCACCCCAGAGAACCTCTTTTGTTGCTCAGATGTTGCCTCTCCCTCTCTCAGCCAACATGGCAAGTGAACTCACTACCCTCCCCCTCTCTACATGGGGGATATGATTCCCAGGGATATAAACCTCCCTGGCAAGGTGGGACAGAAATCCTAGAATGAGCTCAGACTCAGCATTAAGGGATTGAGAAAACCTTCTCAACCAAAAGGGGGAAGAGTGAAATGAGACAAAATAAAGTATCAGTGGCTGAGAGATTTCAAACAGAGTTGAGAAGTTATCCCAGAGGTTATTCTTATGCATTATATAGATATCCTCTTTTTAGTGTATAGTGTATTAGAGTGACTAGAGGGAAGTGCCTGAAACTGTAGAGCTGTGTGCAAGTAGCCATCTTTCTTGAAGATGTATGTATAATGATATAGATTTTACCATGTGACTGTGTGATTGTGAAAATCTTGTGTCTGATGCTCCTTTTATCTATGGTATAGACAGATGAGTAAAATATATGGATAAAAAAGTAAACAAATAATGGGGGAACAACGGTTAAAATAAGTTGAGTAGATTGAAATGCTAGTGGCCAATGAAAGGGAGTGGTAAGGGGTATGGCATGTATGAGTTTTTTTCTTCTTTCTTTCTTTTGCTGGAGAGATGCAAATGTTCAAAAAAAATGATCATGGTGATGAATACACCACTGTGTGATGATATTGTGAGCCATTGACTGTAAGCATTGTAATGTTTGTATGTTGAGAATGTTTGTGTGTCCGTTTGTCGTGTATAATAAAAATATTTTAAAAAGCATTTATAAGGAACAAAGATGGTCATGACATACTGCTAAAGGGGATGATTCAGCAAGAATATGTAGTAACTATAAATATATATTCACGTAACAGCAGAACCCCAAAATATATTAAACAAATACTGACAGATTTGAAGGTAGAAACTGATGGTTTTACATTAGTAGTAGGTGATTTCAACCCCCCATTCTCAATAATGGATAGAACATGCAGTCAGAAGATCAATAAAGAACAGGATTTGAATGATACACTAAACCAAGTAGACCAAATAGACATATATAGAATACTGCACCTAAAAATGCACATTCTTCTTGAGTGCACGTGGGTCCTTCTCCAGGATAGAACACACAGTGTGTCACAAAAGAGGACTCAATAAATTCCGAAAATAGTAAACATACAATGCATATTCTCCAACCTCAAAGTAATGAAGATAGAAATCAATAATAGAGGGAGTGGAGAAATGGAAAATCACAAATATGTGGAAATTAAACAACATACTTTTAAATAGCTTTTTTTACTTTTTAAAATGGGTTAGAGGAAATAGGAGGTGAAAATGGAAATGTTTGAGGCAAATGAGAATGAAAACACAATACACCAAACCTTAAGTGATGCAGTGACGGCGGTGCTGAGAGGGAAATTTATAGCTATAAGTGTTCACATTAAAAACGAAAGACTTCACATCAGAGATCTACCCTCAAAATTAGAAGAACTAGAAAAAGAAAAGCAAACTAAACCCAAAACAAGTAGAAGGAAGGAAGTAACAAAGATTAGAGTGGAAATAAATGAAATAGAAAACAAAACAAAACAAAACACAAACAATAGAGAGAACAAATAAAACCAAGTTTTCCTTGAAAAGAAAAACAAAACTGACGATACTTTAGCTAGACTGACAAAGAAAAAGAGAGAGAGGATACAAATAATAAAAATCATAAATGAAAAGTGGGACCTTTCTACTGACCCCACTAAAACAGATATATAAGAGGATACCAAGAATATGTATGCTTATAAATTAAATAAACTAGATGAAATGGGAAAATTCTTAGAAACACACAAATGATCTACATTGACTCAAGAAAAAATAGATAATTTCAGTGAACCTATTATTATTAAGGAGACCGATTTAGTAATTAAAACCCCCCCAGCAAAGAAAGGCCCAGGACCAAATGGCTTTTTGGTGCAATTCTACCACACATTCCTAAAAGACATAACTCCAATTCTGCTCAAACTCTTCCAAAAACTTGAAGAGGAGGAACTCTCACTAACTCATTTTATGAGGTCAACATCACCCTCATACCAAAGCCAAATAAAAATATCACAGGGTAAAAACAGTATCTCTTATGTATATAGATGCAAAAATACTCAACAAAATACTAGCGAAACAAATCAAACAGCATATTAAAAATATTGTCCACCATGATTAAGTGGGACTTATCCCTGGTATGCAGGATAGGGTGAACATGAAATCAATTAATGTAATATACCACATTAACAGAAGATCATCTCGACTGATGTGGGAAAGTCATGACAAAATAAAATACAGCACCCTTTCCTTATATAAAAAAAAAAAACACCCTTAGGACACTAAGAACAGAAGGAAATTTCCTCAACATGATAAAGGGAATACATGAAAAGCCACAGCTAACCCCTATTTTATGGTGAAAATTGAAAACTTTCCCTCTAAGATCAGGAACAAGACAAAGATATTCACTGTCTCCACTGTTATTCAACATTGTACTGGAAGTTCTTTCAAGAACAATTCGGTAAGAAAAATAAATAACAGGCACCCAAATTTGAAAGGGAGAAGTAAAACTCCCTATTTGCAGATGATATAATCCCACATACAGAAAATCCTGAAAAATCCACAACAAAGCTCCTAAAGCTAATAAATGAATCAGTAAAGTGGCAGGGTACAAAATCAACACTCCAAAAATCAGTAGTGCTTCTATAAACAAGCAATGAACATTTGGAAGAAGAAATCAAGAAAAAAAATCCAATAGCAACTAAAAGAATCAAATGTCTAGAAATAAATCTAATCAGGGACACAAAGATCTTGTATATGGAAAACTACAAAGCATTGCTAAAAGAAATTAAAGAAGACCTAAATAAATGGAAAAAGATTCCAAGTTCAAAGATTGGAGGACTAAATATCATTAAGATGTCAATAAAACCCAAAGCAATTTATAGATTTAATGCAATCCCAATAAAAATTCTGACAACCTTTTTTGCAGAAATGAAAAAAAAACAATCATCAAATTTATACAGAAAAGTAAGGAGCCCAAATAGCTAAAGCTATCTTTAAAAAGGAAAAATGAAATTGGAGGACTCACACTTCTCGATCTTAAAATTTATTATAAATCCACAGTAATCAAAATTCATGGTATTGGCACAAGAACAAGCATATAGACCAGTGGAATAGAATCAAGAGCTCAGAAATCAACCTTCACATTTATGGCCAACTGATTTCTGACCAGGTGAAAAGACTGTTCAATTGCAAAAGAATTATGTTTTCAACAAATGATGCCGGGAAAACTGGATCTACATTTTCAAAAAGAAAAAAAAGGAGGATGCCCACCTCACACCATATAAAAAAATCAACTCAAAATAGATCAAAGGCATAAATGTAAGAGCTAGAACTACCAAATTCCTAGAACAAAATGTAGGGAATCCTCTTTAGTGTTTTGTTAAGCAATGGTTTTTAAGACTTTACACAAAAAGCCCAAGCAACAAATGAAAAAAATAGAAAAATGGGACATGATCAAATAGAAAACTTTTGTTTCTCAAAGGACTTTATCATGAAAATAAGAGAAAGCCTACCCAATGGGCAAAAATATTTGGAAACCACATATCTGATAGAGGATATATATCCAGTATATATAAAGAAATCCTCCAACTTAACAACAAAAAGACAAGCAACCCAACTTAAAAATGGGCAAAAGACTTGAATAGACATCTCTCCAAAGAAGATATACAAATTGCCAGAAAGACATGAAAAGTTGCTCAACATCATTAGCCATCAGGGAAATGCAAATCAGAACCACAATGAGATATGATTGCACACCCACTAGAATGATTGCTATTTTAAAAAAACTGGAAAATAATACATTTTGGAGAGGATGAGGAGAAATAGAAATACTCATTCATTTTCTGGTGACAATGTAAAATGATGCAGCCACTATGGAAGAGAGTTTGGCATTCCAGGGAATGCTAAGTATAGAAATACCATATGACCCAGCAATCCCATTACTAGATATATAACCAAAAGAATTTAAAGCAGGGACTTAGACATTTCCACACCAATATTGACTGTGGCATTATTTACAATAGCCAAAAGATGGAAGCTACCCATGTGTCCATCAATCAATGAAGGGATAAATAAAACAAACAATGGAATATTATTCAGCTTTAAAAAGGAATGAAGTTCTGATACATGCAACAACATGGATGAACCATGAAGACATCACGTGCATGAAATAAACCAGACACAAAATGATAAATTTGATATAATCATACTGATATGAAATAATTAGAATAAATAAATTCTTAGTGTTAGAATCTAGAAAACAGGTCACCAGGGGAATTAGGTTGGGATAGGGAATAGGAAATTGAGCCTTAAAAAGTACAAATTTCTTTTTGGGATTTGTAAAAATTCCTATGTAAAAAATTCTATTTGGAATGATTAAAATGTTTTGGTAGTGGATGGTGGTGATGGTAGCACAACATTGTGAATGCAATTAACAAGCCTGAAATATATATATGAATATGACTAAAAGGGGAAATGTTAGATTGCACTTATGGCAACAATACAAATTTAAGAAAAAGATCATTGGAACACCACTGCCCAAACAATGAACTCTAAGTTAAACCATGAAATTTAGTTAACAGTACAATTGTAAAAATGTGTTCTCATCAATTGTAACAAATTTTCCACACCCTAAAATTTGCATTTTATGCATGATTTTCTGTAAACCTACAATTTCTCTAGTAAAAGAAAGAAAAAAGAGTACCAGAAGTTGTCATGTTCCAAAATAAGAAGATTAAAGAATGAAGAGTTCCAGAAAAGGATGATCAAGGATCCAGTTTTGAACTTCTTCACCACATGGTGTCTGAGAGCCATCCTAATAGAGATGTTTGATATACAAATCTCAAATTCAGAAGTGATCTCTGGATCAGGGTCTGTATTCGTGGTTTGCAAGTACAAACAGAGAATCCATGGAACAGATAAGCTCAACTATGTCAAACATGCTTGTCTTAGCCCATGGAGAATATACTATTAAGTTCTCTGAAATCTGGTAAATATGAACCCAAGGAAGAATACTTTTATTTCTAAGATTTTTTTCCATTATATTTCACTTGATAACCAGTTTTTCTGGTATTATTTTAATAGACTTAAGTGTAAAGCAAAAACCCTTAGTGTTGTAGTCCTATGTACTTCCCTCTAGACAGAAGATTCCATCTGAGAATATAGCAATAATTGTTTTAGGGTTAGTGTGCATACCCTATTATTCATGTGCTCAGTAAAAAGGTCATTAGTTTGTTTATCATCAGCTCACTGTGAATCTGTTCGGTAATTACAGTATGTTTAGTGTGGGAAGTATTTGAAATCTATTTGCACACTTATGTCATGTTTTGGCGACTCAAATCCTAATGGCCTCATCATCACCTACAAAATAAAATCCAAACCCTAGGTTATATATTTTTTTGCATTATTTCTACCACACCTAATACTGCACAGTTGAGTAGTAAGTGCTTAAGCTACAGTCCATCTTTCTGCCTTTGCCCAAGTTTCCTATACCTGGAATATGCTTCTGTCTCCTTTCTCCCAAGTAACAAATTTCCACTTTCAAAACATTCCTCTGGTTCTCCCATGGTCCTCTAATTAGATCACTCCTCCCTCTTGGCTTAATTATCTGTCTTCCTGTGACTCCTTAAAAATAGACTGGGTCTAATTAATCTACGAATCTATAACTACAAGCCTAAGACCTACCAAAGGGGAGAAATGTACTTCTGTTGAGTTAAATTAAATAAACCCATCTTGATAGAGTTTAATATGGTAGAATTGGTTATTTTATTAAGCACAGAAAAACCTCATACTTCCTGAATCATGAGGAAAAATACATAAAAATACTAATGTGCTCCTGGAAATGCAGCTATGAGAATTTGAAAGACACTGTTCTTTTTTTTTTTTTTTTTTTTAGTGCAATTTAGCTTAGGAAGACAAATTTTCCACTACCAATGTAAGAGTTCAAGTGGCAGCTCTAGCCACTCATTAAGACCCAAATAATCCATAGCCTTTTGGAAATAATACCCAGGATACTATATTTAAAGAAAACAGAAATGGGCTGAAAATACTCCACTAAAAAGCTTATAATTTTAAAGCATTAAGTAGTTTAATTTTTTATGTAGCACAAAATGGCAACACTTCCTCAGACTTAAAAAGTGTATATTGGAAATCCTTCAACTGTACTCACTTAAAGCACAACAACAGCAACAAAAATAAATTCAAGTAGTCCTTCTATATACAAAGATACGTAAATTAAAAGCAGTTTTACTATATAAAAAATAAATTCAAAGCAATTCTACTGCTTTAAGAGGCATAAAAAGCATATCCATCTTAAATTTTTCTGTTAATCTTATATAAAAATATTCAAGGTTAATAGATTTTCCAAAGAAACTCTAATTTTCCAGGGAAACTCTCTCCAAGAGTTCGAACTATTTCTTGAAATCAGTCTTGGTCTGAGTTGTCTGACTTTCCGTAAGTACCTTAACTTTGCAGCCCTTCAGTTTCCCTATCAGTTTAACAGGACAAATAACAATTTTGCCTTAACGTATTGTGTGGTTTCAATGATGGAACATTCAGTTGATGCTTGTGGAATATGATTGTCATTCTTAATCATCCATATAATGTAGTGTTAAGTGTTGAGTTAAGAACATGGACTCTATGGTTGAAATAGGAAGGCTAGGGTTGTGTATATCGCCAGAAGGAAAGCTAGAAGATAAAAACAGGGACTGTATAACTTAGTGAAACCTAGAGTGGACAATGATGATGGCTAATAGCACAAATTTAAAAAGTTTTTACATTAACTAGAACAAACGTATGTCACTATTACAAGGTGGTAAAAATAGGATGGTGTGCCTGTTGAAAAATATGATATACCCCAGAAAAGCCATGTTTTAATCCTGATTCAATCTTCTGGAAGAAGCTGTTTCTTCTAATCCTGATTCAATATTGCAGGTTGGAAAATTTGATTAGATTAGCTCCATGGAGATGTGATGCACCCTGTGGTGGGCATAATCTTTCGATTAGATGTAGGTGTGATTCTACCCATTCCAGGTGGGTCTTGATTAGTTTACTGGAATCTTTTAAAAGAGGAAACATTTTGGTGAGAGAGAGAAGCTATGGAAACAAGAAAAATGACAGAATTCTCAGAGCTGACAGAAACTTCACAGCACAGCTGACCCAGATGCAGACAAATGGAGAAGAGAGACATGGATGTTTAGAGATGCTTGAAGCCCAGTAGACATCACCATGAGAAGTTAACCAAGCCAGAACCTGGAGAGAGCCAAGGGAAGCCAAGAGATGAAAGTCAGCCCTGGAGAAGCAAAGTGAGGAACCTCCACAGGAACAGAGGCTGAAAGCAATGGAGCCCAAGAGCAAGTGTAACTTCTCAGCTGACAGAGAAGTTGCAGATGCATCAGCCTTCCTTGAATTAAGGTATCTTTTCCTGGATGCCTTAGTTTGGACATTTCCACAGGCTTAGAACTGTAAACTTGTAACTTAATAAATTCCCCTTTTTAAAAGCTATTCCAGTTCTGGTATACTGCAAACTGGCAGCTAGCAAACTAACACAGATGGTATATGGGAAAAATACTATTAATACACACTAAGGTCTATAGTTAACAGTAACGTTGCCAATATTCCTTCATTAACTGTAACAAAGGCACTACATTAAAGCTAAATGCCAAGTGTCTGTAACAGGGAGATATAAGGGAGGGGTATGGGATTTTTAAAAAATTCCTTTTCAGATGAAACGGGAATGTTCTTATATAGATTGTGGTGGTAAATGCATAAGTATATGATTATACCAAGAGCCATTGGTTGTACACTTAGGATAGATTGTATGGTGTATTTTTTAAAAATTTAAAAATAAAAATTTTACAAAGAATTGATCATTAAAGGAAAGAGAACACAGACTCCAGAGTCAGATCATTTGCTGTGTGACCTCAGGGAAGTTACATAAGCTCTTGGTATCTCAGTCATCTATGTAATTTTCAGGTCCAGTGCAAAATGAATCTACAGGGTTTCTTATTCAAAAATTAGGAATATCATGATAGTGACAGCAGAGCATTAAACCAAGCAGAGCCCTTCTAAGCATGGGTCTTTGTAGGATTTAATAGGTCATATTCCCATGAAGCTGTCCCTGGGCTCAGTTTTCTGCCCTGGGGATAAAAATAGCATCTACCTCACAGAGTTGGTATGGGGATCATATTAGGTAATATGTATAAAATAATTAGAATAGTGCTTGGTACATAATAAGCAAAATGTAAGAGTAACCTATGTAGGTATGTCAAACAGGTGCTCCATGGAATTTCCAAGTCCTCTGTAAGAGAGTTATGTTTTCCAAGTCTTGAATTTACAACATAAATATAATAAAAGCAAATGTAAGGAAAGTCCTCATGTTTTGCATCCTTTGCTCTTTACCCTCATTTCATTGAAATCTTTAGTACAACTCAGTGCCCTTCCCTTTTCACATCATTTCCTCTCTGGATAACTCAAGGGAAGGAGGATATATAAAGGTAGGATCTATATTTCTGTTTCCTTAGGAATGTGTTCAGAAGATGAAGTGTTTAAAATCTACTAGTCAAACTTTATTCTTGGAGAAAGTTAAATTCCTCAAACCAGCACGAAACTATCTTTGAGCAGAGAGTAATAGAAGTTAACCCTGACCCAACCCATTTATGTCAAATGTAGAAAAGAACAATCAAAGGATGGAAAATCTGCAACATTGGACCATGGTTACAAAGCCACTCAGAGTCTGTGCTGGTTTGAAGCTGTTATACACCCCAGAAAAGCCATATTCCTTAATACTCATTCAGTATTGTAGGATGTAAATCCTTTTGATCAGATTGTCTCCACAGAGATCTGACATGCCCAGCTGTGGGTGTGACCTTTTGATTAAATTACTTCCATAGAGATATGGCATGCCCAAGTATGGGTGTGGTCTGTTGATTACATGGAGATGTGACTCCACTCATTCAAGGTGAGTCTTGATTAGTTTACTAGAGTCCTTTAAAAGGGGAAACATTTTGGAGAAACCTCAGACTTTTGGAGAACAGTTGTTTCAGAGCTCACAGAGACACTGATGTTTGAAGATGCTTGGAATGCTGACAGACAGAGCAGATGCCTGGACACAGGCAGAGCCCAGCAGATGTCGCCATGTGCCTTCCCACGAGATGCTAAGGAAGCCAGAACCTAGTTGTATCCTGGCCAAGCTATATCAAGGCCCACAGAGAGGAAATCACTGGCATCAGAAGCTGGAAGTAATGGAACCCAGAACAAGGACCAGCAGACGCCAGCCACATGCCTTCCCAGATCAGCCTTCCTTGAGCCAAGCTATATTTCTCTGGATACCTTAGTTTGGGCATATTTATGACCTCTGAACTGTAAGCTTGTAACTTATTAAATTCCCTTTTTAAAAGCCATTTCATTTCTGGTATATTGCATTCTGGCAGTTTAGCAAACTAATACAGGAGCTTAGACTACTCTTATACTTTGTGGAGGAAAAAGTACTCGAGCCCAAAATGAGAATATTAGAATTCATCATGCCTAAGTTAATTTTTTAAAAATAGCTTTCCATCCAGATTTGATGCTTAACTACATTGGAGAAATACAAGGGCTAAAACACAACCAGTTTGCTAAAAAAAATAAAAGTGACTTGAGTCTTGTCACTGAAAGTCCTCTAAGTTTGAGAGGCAGAAAATGATTTCAACTATTCTGTCAATGGGTCTTTAAAAAGTAATAGCATCTCTTACTGATTTTATAGAAGAAATAGTATAGACATTTCCACTTTCCCAGCCATTTTCTTTATAGTCCAAGGAGGAAAAATGACCAAAAATATTAGCAATCATCATCATTATCATAGCAATAGTGGGTTTTTTCCAATGCACTTAAAGTACCGTTAAATGCCATTTATAATGAAAAGAAGGCAAATGGGTTATTGGACTACTGGGATTGTTATCATTATTTGGATAATATAATAGCATCTGTAGTGAATTTTAAAATAGTTGAGAAAATAAACATCTAAGAAATATAAAAAGGAACAGGCATTTCTTTTATTTTGACCACTGAAATTATTCTTTCTATAAAAATACCTGGGTGATTCAGTTTTGCTAGCTCATAATGTAAATTACATCAGAATGAATTTAAGACAATATAACAATTTAGAAAATGAAAAATGTCATGCTAACCTCTGTCTGGTTACTCATGCTCATGACTCAAAAATGGAGCAACTCTTAGAGCAGTTACATATATTCAGGAGGTGTAACTGAGATACTGAGATAAATTCTGAGATACTGAGCTGTTTGTTTATAACCTGGTCAGTCCCAGAAACTTAGGGTATTTATGTGACACCTGAGACTCAAAATTAGAGCTCTGAAGCTATGAAAGTCAGCAGTACTCTATACAGGAACTGTTTAGAAAGTTGAAAACGGGATCAGACTTCAAGTAGAGACATGAATGAAGCTGATCTGGATAGGACTAAGTTAAATCAGAATACAGGGTAAAGGATGATATCGTCCATATTTTAAAACTTCAACTTCTTTGTGAGACCAAAAGGAGAGATGATCATTTGGTGCAAAATTTATATTCTGGATACTGCATTTCCTAATTTAACTTGTATGGTCAGTTTGGTTGAACACCCATAAGTACATGGAATCTTGAATAGGACGTGAGATTTTGTAGGTTTGTCCAGGTTAGGTGTGATGCCCCGATATCCCAGAGTAGTTTGGGCAGTGAATAAAGAAATATTTGCAAAGGCCCCTTGGGAGACTGGGGAGAAAGGAGAAAATATTCAACTTCCCCATTGGGAAAGTTTCTGATATTCCTGCAAGCAGTGGGGTCTACCAAATCAATAAGCTGAACCCTCAATCTTGGGGCTTGCCCCTATGAAAATTATTCTTGCAAAGGATAAGCTAAACCTACTTAAAATTAGGCCTAAGAGTCACCCCCAGAGAACCACTTTTGTTGCTCAGATATGGCCTCTCTAAGCCAACTCAGCAGATGAACTAAGTGCCCTACCCCCTATGTGGGACATGATTCCCAGGGGTGCAAATTTTCCTGACAACGTGAGACAGAAGTCCCGGGATGAGCCAGTACCCAGTATCAAGGGGTCCAGCATTAAGGGACTGAAAACACCCTCTTGACAAAAAGGGGGAAGAGAGAAATGAGACAAAATAGAGTTTCAGAGGCTGGGAGATTTCAAGCAGAGTTGAGAAGTTATCCTTATGCATTACATAGATATTCCTTTTTAGTTTATAGTGTATTGGAGTGGTTGGAGGGAAGTACCTGAAAGTGTTGCACTGTGTTCCAGTAGCCTTGATTCTTGAAAAGGATTATATAAAGATACGACTTTTACAATGTGACTGTGTGATTGTTGAAAACCTTGTGTTGGATGCCCCTTTTATCCAGGGTATGGACAGATGAGTTAAAAAAATATGCACAAAAAATAAATAAATAATGGGGGGACAAAGGATAAGATAAATTGGGTTGATGGAAATACTAGTGGTCAATGAGAGGGAGGGGCAAGAGGTATAGATGTATGAGTTTTTTCTTTTCTCTTTTTATTTCTTTTCCTGGAGTGATATAAATGTTTTAAGAAATTATCATGGTGATGAATACACAACTATGTGATGATATTGTGAGCCATTAATTGTGCACCATGTATGCAATGTATGTGCATGAAGATTTGTCAATAAAAATATTTTTTAATGGAGCAACTAGTTTGATATTGGCATCAGAAATTAGCCCCACGCCAGTTTTCCATACAAATTAGATTCTTCAATAGTAACATTTAGGCAGTACAGCAATTTATATTAGTGTTATGGTAGTCAGTTATTAGTCCATTACTGTGAATGGTGAAGTCATTTAGTGTATGGGTGGCAATGATGTCATCTGTCTGAGGCTCTATTATCACATTATCACTAATCCTTATGTAATAATAAGGATTTGATTTCTCAAATTAACTTTATTAAATTAACTTTATTAAAATTATTTGAAAATGAGACTGACATTATCTCACCAATCAATTTATAGGGGCAGAATAGTGAATTTGAATATGCACTTCTACTAGACAAGCATTTTGGAATCCAACAGAACTACACATGATTTTCGTTTCCACCATTTACTAATTGTGGTCAAACTATGTTAGCTTTTCAAATCCTTATTATTCTTGACAGTTCATTTGTCATAATAACAGTTTCTGCTGCATAGGGTTGCTGTAAGGAGTCAAGAAATAATCCATGTAAAGTACATAGTGAGTGCTCAATGAAAATGAGCTGCCATTGCTCTTATTACTCATAAATTTAAAAGATTTTATAGTATACTAAAAAATATATACTGTCTAATGTAACTTGAAATAGAAGTAGGTCTAACATAACCTCAAAAGTCAACATTATCAGAGTTTCCCACCACTTTTAACAGAGCAGTGGTTTTAAACCGGAATCTAAAGGATCCACGCAGAAGCACTGGGTAAGGAAGGAGGCGGGTAGTAGGTTATGAGTGGTGATAGCTGGGGACATAAGAATTGGAAGGATCAAAGTAAACAGAGATAACCCTTCCCTCAGGCCCACCAGAGCATCTCAACTTCATCTGAAATCATCTTTGAATCCTCCCTTTCTCTCATACCCATATCCTATCCATCAGATAATTGTCAATACTGCCTTCAATATACTAAAAATTTGGCCATGCCAGATCACCTCTAATTCTGCTAACCCATTCTACATTATCATAGTTTTTTCTGTTCTCCCTTTCACTTCTACCCCTCCTTCAAAACTATTCTAAGCACTGCAACCTCTTGGAATCTAAATCTGATCTTGTCACTCAGGTACATAAAATACCATGATAGCTTCCCAAACAACACAAAGTACAATTTGAAATCTTTTCTATGGTTTACAAGATTCCCCACTCCTACCTCTCAAAGTTTATTCCCTACCACTCTCCTCCTCAATCACTCTCCTCCAGCCACAGTGGCCTCCTTGTTGTTTCTCAAAAACATCAATCAGGCTCCTGTAATCAGAGCCTTTGCATTCATGATGTCCACTTTTGGACCACTCTTCTCTGTGACATCCACATAGACACTTCAGATTTCTCTTCAAAGGACACTTTACAAGAGAATACCCTCCTACATAAAATAGCCTTCTCTACCACCACTTTTTGTCCCTTCATTATGATTATTCTTCTTCGTAGTACCTATCACCAAGTCTCTTGTCCACACAGATCAATCCTAGTAAAATATGGAAGGGCACAATACAAGTGGGTGAATACCAGGAAGCAAGAATCATTAGGGGTCATCTTGGAGGCTGGCTGCCACTGGGGGCATATTGTGAGTTCAGCAAAGGACAGGTTGGCTTTGAAAGGTCTTTGAGATATTTAAAGAGAAATGTCAATAAGGCAGTGGTGGAGGCAGTTCTAGCAAATGAGGACAGGTCAAGGGAACTCCCCAAAATCTTAATTTAAGTGTGCTTTAATGATAATCACAACTCATGCTTCAGATTTACTATCCTGAAATCTCAAAGGAAAATTAAATTAAAATTGATTTACCCTCATTTCATCTTAATGAAATCCACTACTAATCTTGTTAGTTCTGATGTACGAACTTAAAGTAATGTATATACTTATTAAAATTTAGGAAACTCTTTCACACCAAAATCATACTTAATATTAAACTATGTAATTAAATGAGTTACTATGGGCCACTCTTATAATAATACTTTACCTATTGCCATTGAGGAATATTAATAAAGAATAAAATCAGAATATGTAAAATCCATTTTCTATTATCCAACATTCTATAGGGAAGCTAGAAATTAAGCAAGATCCACCAATATTACCCTATTGATTCAAGTCTTCTCTAGTGCCTCCATTTCAGATAAAAGAGGATAATCTTATTAATTCTACCCTTAAGGCCACCTTCATGCCACTTTGCTCATCTTCTCTGGTACTGTGCTCATGAATGATGCCCTTATCTCTCATTTCCTTAATCACATCTTTTTACTGGATTCTTTCCCTCAGCTTAAGTTCTAGTTTGCTAGCTGCCGGAATGCAATATACCAGAAATGGAGTGGCTTTAAAAGGGGAATTTAATAATTGCTAGTTTGCAGTTCTAAGGCCAAGAAATCCCAATTAAAACAAGTCTATAGAAATGTCCAATCTAAGGCATCCAGGGAAAGATACCTTGATTCAAGAAGGCTGATGACATTCAGGGTTTCTCTCTCAAGTGAGAAGAACATAGTACAGGGTACATGGCGAACATAGTCAGGGCTTCTCTCTCATCTGGAAAGGCACGTGGCGAACATGGTATCATCTGCTAGCTTTCTCTCCTGGCTTCCTGTTTCATGAAGCTCCCCGGGAGGTGTTTTCCTTCTTCATCTCCAAAGTTCGCTGGCTGGTAGACTCTGCTTCTCATGGCTATGTCATTCTCTGCTCTTCTCAGAGATCTCCCATTCTCCAAAATGTTTCCTCTATTATAGGACTCCAGTAAACCAATCAAGACCCACCCAATGCGTGGAGAAACATTTCCCGTAATACAGTTTAACAACCACTTTGATTGGGTTACATCTCCAAGGAGATGATCTAATTACAGATTCAAACATACAGTATTGAATAGGGATTGTTCTGCCTTAACTAAATGGGATTTTGATTAAAACATGGCTTTTCTACAGGACATACAGTCTTTTAAACCAGCACAGCTTATAAACATGTTCACATGACCTCTTCTTAAATTATCTTTCCTCACAATGTTGCCTTTGTCCTGATCATCTGCAATCTTATCTGCTTCCTTCCTTTCTCTGACAAAATATATAAAGAAAGTACACTTGGAACTTCGTATTTTGTTCCTCCATTTACTGAAATCAACATATATTCTCATCTGCTCTACTGAAACTGCTTCCCCAAGGCCAGTAATGACATCCTAACCATCAAATCCATTGAATTTTTCTCATTTTCACCTTTTTCTGTGGCTCTCAATTGTATCAGTAGCCTTCTTATATCAAAACTCTCAATTCTGGCTCACTATGGACTCTGGGACTCTCTCTTTCTTCTTTGTCTCTGGCTACCCATTCTCCTGGTCAATTAACATATATATAGATATCACCCAAGATTTAGTCCATAGATGTCTTCTCTTGAAAGAACCTCATTGAAAGAATGCTTTCTCCCTTGTCATTCTTATCCAGGCTCATATGTTCAAAAACCACCTGGATGTTGGTAATTTCTATATATCCATTTATGGCTCTTATCTCTCATGGTTAGTATCGCATTTTTAACTGCAATTGAGTATCTTTAATGAAATTAATATATTTCCTCTTGTTAGCCCAGACTGAACACATTTTCAAATCCTTAAAACTTCACCTCTCCATTTTGGCCATGATTATCAACATACAATTAATATTCATTCTTAGTTAATAGTTATTTCATCCATTTCTTCCTGTCATCTGGAATGTTCTGTGGTCTTCAGGTTGTCTCCTTGCTTCTATTTTTCTTCTTGCACATCCTGTTTTATACATGGGTGCTAACACCTTATAAAATACCTATAGAAGGACTTCAGTGGCTCCTCATTATAAGATGAAGCCAAAATTCCTTATCCCACATTTGATACCCTTAATTAACTGATTTGTACCTAGATGCCATATTGCTTACCAACGTCACAAATAAGTCCCAGCCTTCTTGATTCAATTTCTGCTTTTGAGTGAACTCAATGCATTTAAGGTCTACTACCAATAAAGTAGCTGTTTGGCCTCTATTAATAATCAAATATTTCATCTCAACTGAGTTCAAACACAAACAATGATTTCCAGGTCTCATTTTTGATGAAATGATAGCTTTCAGTGAAATATTACCATTGGCACATTAAATATTATTCTTTATCTACAAGAGGATTGACATCATCATTCCTTAAATACAAAGCTGTGTTCACCAGATTTGCCTACATGGAAATGTAATAATTCTGCCATCTAGTCAATTTGAAATGCTTTCTTTTATTAATTTTCTAATGAATATGAAATCTCAACTGGTATATTGGAATATTTCATGAAAAATACTTTTGTACTCACAAAAGATAATACCTGTTAACAAAATATTGCTTATTTTTAAGTAATAATATTTTGAGTTAATCTATGAATTTAGAGATAACATCATTGAAGAATGAAAGTACACAGTAATTTTCAATGTGCAAGAAATCCACCAAAATTAACAAAATAGTTCTACAGACTTTTGGTTAATTCAATCAAAGTCAGTATCAGATACCATGGTAAGGTTCAAACACATTTTAAACAGTGTGAAACTCCTGAAAACCTGACAGGAAAACAAAGCACTAGAACCAAAATGTTCTCATTTTCTGTTTGATGTTAGACTGAAACAGAAAAAGGTAAGTGAACTGATTGGTCATCCCCAGAGACCATTTTCTCACACTCTATATGCTAATTCTCTAAGGCTCTCCTGAGTCAATCTCAACTCTACCAGCCATGTCTCAGTCTTCACATTCCTGGCCATAGGTATGAGACAAGCAGTGATGGGTCCAGAATCTCTTGCTTTATAAAGCTGGTTCTAATATGGTCCAGTTGGGCATAGTAGAAACATATTTTCCTTAAATAGCCAAAAGAAATCTCTCTTTTGATCCCAATTCCTAATTAACACCTAGCAATTTCCAGTGACTTCTTATATATATAAAGGTTACATTTTGTATGTAGCACATGTACCTGAAAATAATCATTTTACCATACCTTGAACAAGGATTGGTAGGTCATCCAATAAAGTACATAGGGAAAAAACAGAACATGGGGTCAGAAGACCCAATGCGAATCCCACTTTTCAGCAAAACGTCTCTCATCATGTCAC
Organism: Myrmecophaga tridactyla; assembly: GCA_004026745.1. Taxonomy (NCBI): domain Eukaryota; kingdom Metazoa; phylum Chordata; class Mammalia; order Pilosa; family Myrmecophagidae; genus Myrmecophaga; species Myrmecophaga tridactyla. The sequence goes on from PVIY010036233.1 coordinate 24,751, forward strand.
ATATCCTCTTCGAACTTCAGTTGCCCTGGCTATAAAGCAGAGGTAACAACTCTCACAGATGACAGTTTTGATGTGAGTGAAAAGTGAGGCAATATAATGGAGTTAGGTGAGCCCTTAAGTGAATATGATTGTTGTCCTCATAAGAAGGAAAGAGGTGACACAGAGTGTCAGAAATTGTGTTAGACTACAAGCCAAGGAACACACAGGTTCACCAGCTACTGCAAGAGGCCAGGAGACAGTCCTCCATCAGATTATTCCTCAGAGACTTCTAAGGGACATTCATATTTCTGATGTCTTGAGTTCAGATTTCTGCCTCCAGAAATGTGAGACAATAAATTTCTGTTGTTTCAAGCCACTCAGTTTTGGTAATTTGTTACTGCTGTCCTAGGAATCTAGGTGGCATGGCGATATAATAGATCTTTTACAGGAGGTTCTAGATTACCAGGAAAGACAAGGGCATGTCCTGAAATCATATGGTTCTATGTTTCCCCATTTGCACAAAGGATCTCTCAATTTTCAAAGGCTTTTATTGGAAGGTCCTTCCGTTTATCCTCACCTATATAGAAATTCTTGCATTTATCTTTTTCATTTTGCATTTTTAATTTACTTCTCATTTTAAATATTTAAAATTTTTTTTTTTTACATGGGCAGGCACCGGGAATCGAACCTGGGTCCTCTGGCATGGCAGGCGAGTATTCTTGCTTGCTGAGCCACCGTGGCCCACCCTCATTTTAAATATTTTTTAGAAAACTTGTAAGTTATTGAAAAATCATGCAGAAAATATTGAGTTCTCATATATCTCCCATTATTATTAACTTGCATTAATGTGGTAGCTTTGTTCAGTTGAACAAATATAATTTTATT
>PVIY010036234.1:0-25629 GCA_004026745.1 Myrmecophaga tridactyla
CTTTGCCTTAAAAAACTGTACTCCTTTTATGAGATTAAAATGATTTTATATGGCATCCCTTCTTGTTATTTGGTTAAATTCCTGTTGTCCTTGAAATTCTAGGGATTTTCGAGAATTGCTGCAGACTAAGGAGTGTAACTTAATGAGAGATTTTCACTTAAACAACAGTAACTACAGACGTAGCTTCTCCACTCACCCCTGTGGAACAAATTGTTACAACAGTGTGTCATGGGAACAGGTTCAGGGCAAAACAGAAACTTTCAGCAAAGGATCCCTTCATTACTTGCACAGAATAAAGAGTCCAAAAAGAGCAAATAATCTCCTTGTCACATACACAACACAAAGAGTCCAATAGAGCAGGGAAAGAAGTTCCACCATGGCCAGTCTTCCCAGGGTGGCTGAAAACTGCTCCTGATTTGGGTTGACAGATGGCAGTTCCACACATCCCACTTTCCTCCATAGAAGAGACACAAATCTATACTGTTTGAGTGTGTTTTTTTATCTACCTTGGGGAAGAAGGCCCTGCCCCTGAGAATTCCTTCTGATAAGCACTTGGGGCTGCTTGCTCCCACAGTGTCTGGGTTTAAAGTCTGGTGATGGGGCCTTTTCGTTAGGCTTAACATCTCTTCCAGGTTGTGGAACAGCATGAAATAGAAAAGGAGGTAGAGGAAGCTGAAGGCCAAGGATGGCATGTTTGTGACTTTCCCCAGGAAGAAGATGGGGTAGGTCTGGTGTGGGTGGTGGCCATTTAACAGGGCTCTGATTCCCCTAACAATCCTCACCTTTCATATTACTCTTCAGTCTTTCTGAGATTAAAGTATTATTTAAAATAAAATTTAAAACCTAGGTAATTTTTTAAATCCTTTCTGCTTCTGATAATCTCAATCAATTAAATTTACTATTGCAATATTTTTAAAAAGTTGAAAGGTGAATGTTACTAGCTCCAGGTAGGAAGCATATATTTCCAGTTGAGTTGAGTCCCCTAGGCACTCCCCAAAATTCCAGGTTTTCTCAAACTAAACAGTGTGCTATATACCAATGCATCTCCTATTCCTACAAGCAAGTTAAACTTGAATGGAAGGGAGGGAGAGAGGGAGGGAGGGAGGAGGGAAGAGAGGTAAAAAGGGAGAGAGGAAAGCAGAAAGGCAGGAAATCATGAAGACAGGAAGGTAAAGAAAGAAAGGAATGGACAGAAAGAAGTAGAGCTGTAGAGAAGGAAACAAAGAGAGAAAGAAGGGAAGAAAGAAGGAAAGAAGGAAGGGAAAAAGAAGGAACGGAAGGGAGGAAAGAAAGAAGGGAAGAAAAAAGGAAAGGAAGGGAGGAAGGAAAGAAGGAAGGAACAAAGAAACGAAGGAAGGAAGAATAAAAGAAAAAGACAAAAAGAAGGAAGGAAAGAAAGAATGAAGGGAGGAAAAGAAAGAGAGAAGCAAAGGGAGGAAAGGAGAGAAAGAAGGATGGAAGAAGGAAAGAAAGAAAAAACAAAAAAGAAGTGTTACCATGGATTATAAAAGCTTTTGCATTAGAATTCTACCCCCACTCCAACCACCACCACCATTTATTAGGATTCCATTTTCAGTTCAAGCACAACACCTGATGCATGAGCACTGTAATTATATATTTAGGAAGCTTTCCCTCCACAGATCCACTTGGATGAATGATGGCCTGAGAAACAATAAGGCAAAAGGAGCCTATAGAATGAGAATCTAAATGTAGATGGAAATGGAAAGAAAAATGTGAATTTTCAAAATCATTGTTGAAAATTTAAATGTTCCTTTCTTTACTTGAATTAGGCCAGTGGCGAAGATTCAGATATTTGTTTTTAATCAGTTATCAGTCCCAGTACTATTTATAACAATGTACTTCAAGCTTTTTAAGGGATAATATTTATGTAAGAGATTGCTTTCTATTTCTCATAATTTGCCCAAACTCATTTGGGCTCTGCATTTTAACTTCTACCCTTTTCTTTTTTTTTGTAAGTCCATTTTCAAAACTAAGCTCCCTCTTGCTCAGACTTTATACCACTTAAAGTGCATATTCAGGAATTAATATTTTCAGCAGTTAAAAACCCATCTCATGAATATCAGAAAAATGAGAGTTGAAAAAATTCAGGTTAGAGTTTGTTGGCATACATTTTATGAAATTTGAATTTTACCAGAGAGCGAAGTTTTCTGACCTATAAGTCCATTGATATTTAGATGTCTAATTCTAATATGTTCTCAATATCTTTGTGAATCTATTTGCAAAACATTTGTAAGGTCACTTTAAAAATCTCAATCTTAAAGGCACTTTTTGAACTGATATAAAAAAATAAGTTTATAAAGAAAGCACGCTTTGAAAATTAACACTTCCACTAACAACAAATACAATTATTTTATACAGTACAGTATCTGAAACTTATTACTTGATGTCATATATGTAAAATAATTTTAAATTCAAACCAATGAGATATGGAACATTAGGGAATGATGGTTTCCAAATTCTGATCATGGGGAAGTTTCTAACCAAAGGTCTATTTTATGTTCATTGTAACCTTATTTGATTGTTTCATGTATTGACCAAAAATAACTGAATCACAGTAATTTATTCTAAAGAAATTGTTTAGGATCTGATTACAACAATTAAGTGGCATTAATTAAAACATTTTTCTAAATGGGTTTTTTCTGCTTCACATTAACTGGCTCATTTGAATTATCACATATTGTCTCTTTTGGCGATATCATGCATAGTGAGAGTAGTCTTGGATTATGAATTTTAATAAGTTCTGTACAGCTGTTCACTGAACACCAAGTAGCTGATGAACAAACATTAGCTAAAGTGGTTTATGAATCAAATATTAAACTATATTTTTGGTTTCCTATTTTTTATCTTTTTTATCAACCAGAAGCACCAAAGTCATCTGCTCGTCTTCAATATTGGTTCAGCCTAGACATATTTTAAATTGAAAGTTTCGTTGATGATGTTGATAATTAATCTTTTATTCCATGACCTTTCCTACATTAAATCTCTTTCCATTCAGCAAAATCTTATACATACTCAATGCATTGAATATTCCAATCAGATGGATGTTCACAATCTTCCTCCTTTCACAATATCATGCATCTCTAGAATTATAAAAACCTTTCATAGATACACCCTTTTGGTAGGGTTGCTATCGATTCTTCCATCATGGTATATATTTGATGTACAAAGAGGTAAATTGCAAAATAAACATTTGGTTTTTTATTTAAAAGTGGGACACAAAAATACTAAAAATCTGTTCTCAACCAACCATCTCTTTCTACACATTTGCCTTGACCAATCAAGTAGCATAATGCTTATCTTTGCCTGGAGTTTGTCCCCAAATGTAGAACTTCCACAGCTAGACTGGACTCTCCAGAGGACTCTTTTTCATGTTATTCAGTCAATATTCCAATGCCAGGTTTTACCCAAGATGACAGAAATGTTCAGTCCACAGCAGACTTGGCCAATGATAGTGGGGAAAAAAATCGAGAGGTAGAAAAGACAACAGTATATGGTTTTTCCAAATGCCTAGAGTGGAGCAGAATTAATCTGCCCATCAAAAGCATTCTCATGAGTAAAGTGAAGAAAAAGGGAGGAGAAGGAGAAAGAGAATAATGGCCAGGGTTTCTCTAAGGGCAGAGCAAAGCAGGAGAAGGAGAATAGTACAAGTTTGGGCCTACTCTTTAGGGGTCAAATGCACCTATTGCAAGCACTCTTACAGGCTCATGGGATCAACTAAAATTGGGCCCTACCAGAGTTTTGTAGACCTGCTAAACTAGGAACAATGCTTATCCAATGCTATTGTGGAATATGATTAATACCAAGCGACGTTGGCTACTCTCTGAGTAGGCAGTAGGAATGGAGAATCAGGTGGGTAGATTTTCTTTATCCTAGAACCCATTATGTTATATGTCTGATTTTCACTTCCTGTATTAAATGCTTTACTCACATCTTTGTTTTTCTTTTTCATGGGCAGGCACCAGGAAACTTTACTTACTTTTAAAACCAAGGTTGGAACAATGAAGCCTCTCTTTTTACTTCTAAATACTATTCATGAAAGAATGTTTATAAATAATTAGAAGCAAATGGCTTTTATTAAGAGGTATTTCCAATGTTTGTCCAATGTACTGTACTTTCTTATAGGTTTGACTTTTCTCAGAGTATGAATGTGTGTGCATTTAAAGAGTTAAATAGTATAGCAATACAGTCCCACTCACAAAATTTGGCCTAGAAGTGAAAGTAATAGTGTAATATTTATTTTCATCTGAATTGGGCCAGTAATTTCAGAAAAAAAAATCTAAAAATGAAGTAAAAAAACATTTTCAGCAATGGACACTGTTATACAAATACAAATGTGCTCAAATGTACATGCAATAAAATAATTCAAATGTAACTCTGGTAGGAGAGTTTATACTAAATCATGATTATTCCAAAAGTACATGCTTATTCCATTACTTTATCTGAAAACTCTAATGAGCCGAATATCTAACAGATACATTTGCAAAACAAAATGTGGGCATAGCAATCATTCTATCAAAATTCTGAATTTTTATGCATATTTTTAACAAATATCTGCTGTGTGATAGGCACTATGTTTAATAAGAAATTTTTTAGGGAAATTTCAAGAGTCAAAAAGTCATATTTCTCTGAAAAAAATATCCAGATTGCTGGTTCATTACAATGATCTAGATCAACAAAATAACTTTCTCTATTGCCTGGTCTTATGTCCTTCATTCATTAGCAGTCACTTAACCATTTGACTGAAACCTACTGAGCTTCTACTCCAAACCTGACACTGATTGACACCAGGGCATAGAGGGGAACAACATAGGGAGCTTAAAATCTATAGGGGAAAATGAATATGAGATAATTATAGGCATGATAAATATGAAAGTTAAGGGAAGAGATGTATATAATGAGTGAGTTTTATCTGAGTATCAACATAGCTTATGACATTATGGGGGTGAAAGAAGAGTATTTCATGCAAGGAAAGCATTTGTTCATAGGTCTCAAAAGATCACAAAGCAGCATGTTTAAGCAACTTAATGAAGGATAATGATGCAAGAGTAAAGAAAGGCTGAGGGATTAGGAAAAAAATGTTCATCCATTAGACAAATATTTATTAAATGCATACAATTTTGTTCTATGCAATATGGAACAGTAGTGAACAAAACGCTGTACAAGCACTCATGGAACTTACCTTTTTGCAGGGAAAGAGCAAGAGACATTAAAAATTAAGTAGAGGATAGGTAGGAAGAGATTTTGGGGAAAAAGTTTAGCATAATGAGATGACGAGGGAATACCAGAGTAAGAAGATGGTTGCTTTTTTTATTAATAGGAGTTCTAGCAAAGTTGGTAAGATAGCTGACTCTAGTTAGAATGCCCATGTAAGATAGAAGGAATGTTACTTAACAATTAAACATATGAAATATTTAGAAAAGGGCCTGATACATTGTGCCCACACAAAATGTGTCATCAACATCATCATCAACATATTCCATTATTACTTCTTCTACTTAGGATGATAAAGGAAAATGTCACTGAAAATATGGCATTTTTAAAGACACCAAGAGGAAATGGGGGAAAACACTATGTTGACATTAGTGGAAAAAGCATTAAAGGTATTTCAGTACAAAAACCTTGAGACAAGAGCCAGCTAATGGAGGTCCAAAAACCACAATGAGACTGGACTAGAATGAATATGGATGGGAGGAAATGATAGAGGAATGTCAAAGAAGGAGTAGCCATTCCAACTAAATAGATTCATAGAACCATTGCAAAGAATTTTGTATTTATGATGTGAGAAGACAAGTTATCAAGAGTTTAAACAAAACAAGTGAGACTATCTGAATTTTAGTATATCTTTTGCATTTTTGTAGAGAGCTGTGGGGGTAAAGGCAGGGATGGAAGGATGGAAATTAATTGGGATGCCCAAGTGTGAGGGAAAAAAATAAGTACAGGCAAGAATGACCCTAGAAATTGGACTTAATAGCTAGAAGACCAGAATTGCTGTTGACTGAGACTGCTATGCATGCAGAAAGAATAGATTTGGTCATGATGGGGATGGTGGTGATAACAGGATCTCAGTTTATGTATGATACTCCCATTGCACAGCCAGCAGGAAATGTGGAAGATGGTTTCAGGTGAATCTGTAATTCAGGGGAAAGGTCAAAGTTCAAATGTATATATATTATTTATATTTGCTGCTCCTCATTACCATATATAAGGTATTTGAAGCCATGAAGAAGAAGAACTAAGTACTGAGCTTTGAAGCATTCTGACCTTGGAAGGCAAAATAAAGGAAGAGAAGGAGAACAGGAGTCTTCTGAGGCTACCCTTTAGATGGAAGAAGATTACATTGTGGCCAAATTATTTCTGAAAATATTAATGAGCGTTCTTTGTGTACTTCTTTCATTCTTATTTCTCTCACTTTTTACTCTGGTGGTCAATTTGTTCCCCCAACACACACTGAAATAGAGAAAAAATATTTAAAATATATAGAAATAAGGGAGAAACAGAGAATCTATTTTTAGGCACAAGGTTGATTTTCACCTCTCTAGGACTAGGTGAGATGGGATCTGCGAAGTGTAAGGGAGAAGTCTCCTTCTCTCACAGAGCATTCAAAAAAAAATCTTTCATTTACTGCTCAGTTTTATATGATTTCATATGTTTTTAAATTTTTTTATTGAGAAATCTCCACACATATACAGTCCATCTACAGTATACAATCAATGGCTCACAGTATCATCACATAGTTATGTACACATCACCACGATCATTTTTAGAACATTTGCATCACTCCAGAAAAAGAAAAGAGAAAAATCTCCTACATCCCATCCCCTTACACCTCACTCTTATTGACCACTGGTATTTCAATCTAACCATTTTTTTTTTTTTTACCACTTATTCCCTCCTATTATCCATACCCTGGATAAAAGGAGCATCAGACACAAGGTTTTCACAATCACATGGTCATGTTGTAAAGCTATATTATTATACAATCTTATTCAAGAATTAAGGTTACTGGAACACAGTTCAACAGTTTTTCAGGTACTTTCCTCTAGGCACTCTAATACACCATCAGCTAAAAGGGATATATACATAACGCGTAAGAATAAGCTCCAAGATAACCTTAAATCTCTCAGCCCCTGAAACTTTGTCTCATTTCCCTCTTCCCCCTTTTGGTCAAGAAGTCTTTCTCAGTCCCTTGATGCTGGGTCCAGGCTCACCTCAGGAATTTTGACCCACATTGCCAGGGAGATTTACACCCATGGGAGTCATGTCCCTTGGGTTTCATATGGTTTTATGCAATACTTTCATATTTTTCTAATAATCTATATGTTCAAAGGCACTTTCTTGCCACCTCATAAAAAACATGAGAATTAATTTCTGCTATCAGAACATGACAATTCATGCACATAAGCATGTTGCTATATGTTATCTAAGGAGAAATTCCAGTAATAATATTGAAAGCGTTACCATATCTACTTTAGGGGGATAGAACAAGAGTGGTTCACTCATACGTTAGTGAAGGAACCAGAAGACATACTGGTCACATCAGGAATTGGCACTGTACTGACTCATTTTATGCCACCTCAGGTTCTTGCACTTGCCATGCTTTTGGAATTTGCAGTCAACAATTTCCTCCTTTCCCAAGATGGTCTTGTTCAAAGACACAGCAGTTTATATAGCCTCTTTTAAGACTCCCAATATTGAATTATCAGCCAAGCTTGTTGCAGAGCTGTGGAGGGCTTGGAAATGTGCTCCCTTGTATACATTCTCCCTCTTTCCCTTTAACCTTCTCTATTTTACCTTATTCTTCCTTACTGAGAGCTTGTTCCCAACTAAGGTGTTTGCACACAGGCTGTCACCAAACCTAGTTTTCTGTGCACTCTGGGCTAGGACAGATTCTCAGTAACTAGATGTTATGAATAAACCCAAAAGTAGGATTCAGAAAGGTAAAAGGAGTTAAAGAGATAGAGATAAGGAAAGAGCTATCACATAAAAGACTGGTGACAGGAGTACCAAAAAGGACTAAAGTCTCTGAAAAAACAACAATAACAAAAACAACCATGACATTTTGAAACTTTAAAAATTACATGAAAATGACTATGTGCCAAAAATTATTTCTCATTCGTTTAGTACTGCTCCATCTTAGTTTTATTTCTATTCATCCTGATATTAGATTGGCTTTGTTAGAAAAATAACAGATTTCTAGCTGAATGTAAACTAGTTTAGATGCTGCTATTCAAAGTTTAATCCGAGTAGCAACATTGGAATTGCCTGAGTTTCAGCATACTGTTGAGTATGCTGAGTTGAGTTTCAGTATATAGCTGAGAATCTCAGGCCCCTCTTCAGATCTGCTAAATATTATTGCATTGTGTAAAGGTGTCTCAGTGATTCACAGGCACAATTTAGCTTGAAAAGCATTGATTTAGATATAGAGGTTAGCTTGAAGAATTGCACAATGATAAAATTAATTTATTAAAGTGTAATTAATTTATTAAAGGTAAATGAGACCTGGTTATTGTCACCAAGGAGTAAATTACCTACTGGAGTAAGGAAATATAAGAAAGAAACTGACAAAGATTAATACTCACTCTATGACAATTAGTTTATTTTAACTAAAAGCAAATGTGTAACTGACGTTAACACATTTAATATTATCCAAAAATCCCTATATGGTAGTATTATAATGTTCATTTTGCTAACGTATAAACGAAGGTAGATGATTTGTCAGAAATGACACATCTAACAAACTCTGACCAAGTATTTCTGCTCCCAGGAATTGTGCAATCTCTATTGTACTAGACATTTTGCAGGTGAGTTATAATTAATTCTTGATGAAACTTATGATTTAAAAATTGTACTACATTTATTTATTTATAGTATTCAAAGTGATCAGTTACTGGCATCATCATGGATTGGTCCACTCAAGAAAAGCTGCATGGTGCATTGGACTTGGAAAGTTGTGAAGGATATGGATGATGGAAAATTAAAAGTAAAACATATTGATGACTAGCAACTAGCATTGGCCTAGGCATTTTTCATTTTAGCTTAAATCTTATGCAACCTTATTAAACACAAAGAATTTTCCAATTTAAAAGTGAAAAACCAGAGAATTGGGAAGTTTAGAAAATAAGACCCACATTACAGAGCATGAAAGGGACAGAATTGTGAATTCAGAGTATAAAGCCCATGATCTTTCCACCATACCTTTAGGGGGTGAAAATAAATGTTCATTGAAAGGGAAAAAAAAGACACCAAAATTCAAACATTTGTGGCTTTAGTTTAGACTGTAATTTTTTTTGACAGATCACCAGAACTGACATATTAATCTTACTGATATTGCATTTGCTTAATAAAATATCTATTTTTGATAAATTTCAGTCTCCTACCTTCTTATCCTAGCATTGAATAATAATTGATGCTTCTAAATATTTTCTTGTCCTTCAAATAATCTAGTTCCTTCAGGGATAGGAAAAAAATAATCAGAAAACTCGAAGACCAAAATGACAACTTACAAAATCAAGATAATCTATCCCCAGAGTATAAAACCATAATATCATATGCTTAATAATAACAGGAAAAATATAAATACCCAAAGTCTCCTCAGGGATAGATCAACATTACTATAACATTACATCTTTTTTCATTATGTCAACGGGTATCACACTCATCTACACAAGAGAATCATTTTCTGGAGTTATTTAGAACTAGTAATGTCAAGCAAGTAGCAATCAAATAAAAAAACAAATCAACAGTACTATTTGATAGCATATATTACCCCAAGGAAGTTCACTTCAATGAGTTTACAACCCTCATCTCTAAGAAGTATGAATGTCTTATAAGTATTCAGTAACTTGCAGGGTGGTAGCCCATTAAATGTTTAGTGAAAGAATTTAATTGGGAATAAAGCCAAAAGTGTGTTCATAAATGTGAATATGTATATGAATCCCTACATAGCTGATCTCTGCACTCTCCACTTTCCTTCTTTTTCTGTAGCAGCAAAGAGGAAATTATTGACCTACTGATGCCTGTAAGAAGTGATAAAAATGATGCCAAAAAGAGAAAAATTAAGGAGTGGGGTGGTACTATGTATAATCATTTTCATTAAACTTTCAATATATAGCTCATATTCATAGACAAAGAGTATGCTTCATATATTATGTAGTCCAACTTCCAATTTATGCATTAACATATCCATCTATTTATTTACAAATCAGTTTATACATTTATCCATGCAAGTATTTATTTTAAATCTGTTTATTTTCTTTCTGGAAAAATAGGTAAAATGACACATGCCTCACACAGTTTTTATAAATATTAAATTTTTAAATAAATATTAAATTTTATAATCAATGTTAAGTATTAGATGTATCATGTAACATCTGATAAATGATACATGCTAATTATCTTTATTACTAAATTTTATATTCTTATTGGGAGTCAAAAATGAGCAAGTCACTATGATAGAAGTAACAATGAGTAAGCCTTGCACCCACTGTCTAGTAATTTAGAATAATTATGAAATATACCCACAAGCTATAAACAAGGAATGTGATAATAGTGCCAGGAGAAAGCATTCTATGAGAAGGCAGAGATTTCCTAAACCAGAAGTCCTTCTTTCCACAATGTACCTGGCAGGCACTTTGAAATATTCTTTTTCTCAATTTCTCATTGACTCACAAGGCAGGCCATTGCATTTTGGCGTTGTTATAAGTATTGGAAATTGAATTCTATTCCATACGCAACTCACTTCAATACCTTGCAAAATATTTTCCATTGTTTTCCTAATCTCTATCAGGTGGATTTCAAGCAAATGCAAATGAAATGGGGGAAAATGTAAGAATTTTCTTCAGTTTTCTTTCCCCGCCATGGAGACCAGTAAAGGGTAAGTGAATTTTTCTACACAAAATGCTATTGTTTTATTTCTGCTGACTCTTAAATAAAATAGCCCAGCTGAAAGGATAAATAACAGGCTGACCTGGTCACATTCCCAATATATTATTAAACTGCACTATATTTCCTTTGGGAAGAAATTACAGGGTTATTTCCCTTACATTTTTTATATCAATAGATGTCTGAATTTCACTGGAGCCACAGGAGAGGGTTAAAGGAATAAAATTTGACAAAGCTGAGTCCAACTAATGAGAGGTAAGGGAATGTAGAGAGGCTTGAGTTTTGCCATAAGCTCTGGTTTTGATTAGACTGTTTGGGGAGGCAGGATGTACTGAGGAGAAGGATTAAATGGCATGGGAAAAGGTGAACATGATTAGAGTTCACGTTTGAAGAGATATATGGGAAAATACATTGTCAGAGTCTGACATTTAGCTTCAGTTTTTCAGTTATAAGCAGTATTGTTTTCCCAAATAAGAATAACTTCAAAAGCATTTCTTTATTTAGTACTTTTGAATTTGAGCAAAATAATTGAACAAGTCGTTGACATTATTCGTTAATAGAAATGAGAGATACGAATGTGATATTTGCCTTGAAATGCTGGTTCTTATATTCTGCTTTCGGGATGCCACATGTTACCTGTCTACATTTGGTGCTGTTAATTGCTGCAGGCAGCAAGAGGTGTGCATTTGTCAAACTGCCTCTAGCTAGCAAATATATTTCTGGGAGACATAATGTTTTAAACAAGAAACACAGGCACGTGTCTACAAGCCAATATGTCGATAACTAATAAAGTATTCATACTGTACCTCCAGCACACGAAGTCGAAAGGGAAGTCCTTACCAGTAACATTCTTCTGTATATATAGAAATATAATAATCAGAATAAAAATCCTTACTGTTATAATAGCAAGTTTAAAAAAGACATGGACTGAATGCAAATGAGTAGTCAAAACTATCATCTCTTTTTTTTTTGTCAGTCAACAAGTATTTCAGTACACATATAACATAGAGTTAATATTCATTTCTCTTTTGGGGATACACTGGTAGTATTAGGGTATGGTGGTTGGGTTCTGATATTAACTTGGCCAAGTGATGGTGCTCAGTTTTCTGGTCAGGCAAGCACTGGCCTGACCATTGCTGCAAGGATATTTCCTGGCTGGTTGGTAAACCAGAAAGCTGGTGTATTAAATCATCAGTTAGTTGATTGCAGCTGTGACTGATTACAGCTGTGATCAATAAGGGTGCTTCCCCGTACCCCCACAAATGAGATAATTGAATCAGTTGGATTTAATCCAATCAGTTGGAAACTTTTAAGGGAAGAGAGAGAATTTTCTCTGTTTCTTCAGCCAGCAAGAGCTTCCTGTGGAGTTCGTCAAGACCCTTCATTGGAGTTGTCAGCTTTAGAGTCTGCCCTAAGGATCTGGGACTCTTGCATTCCTACAGTTGTGTGAGACACTTTATAAATCTTATATTTACAGATCTCTCCTGTTGCTTCTGTTTCTCTAGAGAACCCTGACTAATATGTAGGAAATGATTTACAATCCCACAAACTCTTACTTCCTATATTTTCTTAATTCTGGTTTTTCCTTATAACTCCAACTCAAAAAAGAAAGTGAGAAAAAAAGAAAAGGAACAATTATTTAAGAAACTTACCCACAATCGAGTGATAACTGACTTTAAAACTGAAAATGACAATATTTTAAATTCTTATGACAAAGGTAACTTCATCTAAAACTTTTAGGAGTCAACATGATTTTAATTATATTTAAAATTGAGCCCTAATATCTTCAAAGACATAAATGTAAGACCCAGAACTATCAAACACCGAGAAGAAAGATACGGGGACACCTTCAGGACCTTGTGGTAGGCAATGGTTTCTTAACTTTTATACCAAAAGCACAAGCAACAAAAGAAAAAAATATTTGGAATGATGGAAATATTTTGGTAATGGATGGTGGTGATGATAGTACAATATCAGGAACATAATGATTAGTACTGAACTATATATCTGAATGCTATTAAAATCGGGAAATGTTAGATTATATATACAGCAACCGAATAAGCATGAAATAAATCCATGGAACTATACTATACAGACTAAGTGAACTCTAAGGTAAACCACAGACTATAATTAATAGTATAATTGTAAAAATATGCTGACATGACCTGTAACAAAATTTCACACTAATGCAAGATGCTAACAATAGGATGGTAAATAAGACATCCTGTTTTTTCTGCATGATTATTCTGTAAAACCATAACTTCCTTAATAAAGAAAAAGTGAGTCATTTTAAAAACAACATTGTGAAATGTGAATGAGATTTGCCTACTAACATATATATCTTAGTGTATACTAATGTATATGGCATAGTATATTGTTCCTAAGCACCTGCAGTTAAATTTAAAGAAAAATAAATACTGTCTGCTTTCAAGGCTTTTCATAAAGATAGTAATTAAGACTAACTGGTATTGGCATCAAGATAGACAATTATATCAAGAGAACAATATAGCAAGTCCAGAAATAGATGCAAACGTGTGGACAACTGATTTTTTTACAAAATTACAGAGGCAATTTAGTAGAGAAATGATAGTATTTTAAAGAAATGATGCTGGAACAAGGCAAAATAAAAAAAATGAACTTAAGTTTTGCACTGCACTACATACAAATAGATAAAAGGGATCAGAGACCAAAATGTAAAATTGAAAACTATGAAAATTATGGAGGAAAAACAGGAGAAAATTCATGACTTTTTCTTAGGCAAGAGTTTCTTAAATGCAATACTAAAACCTGATCCACAAAATAAAAATGGTTAATTTCACTTCATCAAATTAAAAACGTTTGCTCTTTGAAAGGCATGAAAAGGAGAATGAAAACAGAAGCCACAGACCTGGAACAAATATTAAAAAATATAATCCAAAGAAAAAATTTACCCAGAATATAAAAAGAATCCCTACAAATCAATAGTCAGGAAACAAAAACCCATTTTTAAAAAATGGGCAAAAGGTTTGAACAAACACTTCACCAAAAAAAAAGATCTACAGGTGGTAAAAAAGCTTAGGAAAATTTTCTCACCATCATCAGTTATTTGGTGAATGAAAATCTTAACCACAGTGAGTGACCATTACATACCTATTAGATGACAGAAAAGAAAATGGAAAGAAAAGAAAAAAAAGAAAAAAACAAGTCTGACAATACCACCGTTGGTAAGGAATTGAAAATGTCATACATTGATGCTGGAATGTAAAATGGCACAATCACTTTGCAAAACAGTTTAACAGTTTTTGAAATACATACATCTGAAATAATATGTAACCACATACGACCCAGCTATTCCCCTCCTAGTTTTTACCCCCAAAAAATAAAAGCATGTGCTAACACAAAAGACTTGTAAATAATGCTCATGGCAGCTTACTTACAACAACCCAAATGCCCGTTAACAAATGAATGCATAAACAAACTGTGGTATATTCATACAATGGGATATACTACTCAGCAACTAAAAAGAAATGAACTATTGATACATAGCTGAGTCGCAACATAATTATGTAGAGTGAAAGAAGCCAAACAAAAAAAAAGTACAACCCCATTTATATAAAATCTGGAAAACTGTAACTAAGCTATACAGAAAAGCAGTTCACTGGTTGCTTGGAGGTGGGAGGAGAAGAGAAAAAGAGGACACAAGAGCAGAAGGAAATTTCTGGATGTGATAGATATGCTCATCTTCTTACTTAAATTTATGGTTTCTGGATATATACCTATGTCAAAACTACCGAACTGTACATTTTAAATATATGCAGCTTATTGTGTGTCACTTACTCCTCAATAACATTGTTGAAAATGCATTGTGCCAAATTACTTTCATTAAATACTTTAATTGAATTATCACCATTTACTTCAGCATTGTTTTGGGATTATAGTTATAACCTATATCGGATTTGTAAATTCTCTGTACATATATAGCATATTTATATAGTACAAAGAAGTTTGTTGTTTTTAAGGGTTCCCAATTAAAAGCTATAGGACTTTGGGACTATATAGTTTAAGGTACCTGAAACAGTGGAAGTGGGTTTAACAAAGCCAGATTTATCTGGCTAGAATGTCCCTTTTCTAGATGATTACTTAAATTAGAAATTAGAAATGCATATGTTTGTATTTATACTTAAAACTATTGATGAAAGACATTTGTTTAAGGGAGATTATATGATTTTCCAAGTTATCTCTTTATTTTATTTTACACTGTCTGAAGGAGATAGTTTTTATAACTCTCAAAATAAGGAAATGGCATGACATTTTACATTTAAGAGCTTTGTCTAAATACCAACTACAAGTGGCATTGAAATGGTACAAAGTACCTTAGATTGGGTTCTCCAGAAATAGACCCTGAGATAAGTATTTGAAACAATCCCAGAAAATTATCAGTAGGGTAGTGGGAAAGGAAGATGGGGAAAAAAATGTGTATCTTTCATTAATAAGATTACCACTTTTGGCAACCAGGGCTCTGTCCCTCTGGAAACATCTGGGAGAGTTTATAAGCTATCCCACCTGAGATGGGAATTATCCCACTGAGGGCCAGGAAGATGGTGCATTTATTTGCCAACTCCCATTCTTCACGGTTGAGATCTGCTCCTGGGTTTGTTTTGTCCCCAGCACTTCCACATACACCTTTGAGAGGCTGAGCACACTTTTGCTGTCCCAGGAAGCCCCAGGCAGAAAGTTACCCACCACATGGTAAGTGCCAAGGGCATAGGGTTGAGGCACCAAATGTCTACTTTTCAAAGGAAACAAAGCCACATTCTATTATCCCTGAGAGTTTACTAAATTTCATTTATACAAATGGGGATTCAGTAAGAAAAATGAAGATAAAATTAAGGTTTAGCCAAGGCAATGTTTCCATAATTTAGCACTATGGATAGTTAATATTAAGTCAAAGCAAACAATCACAAGCCTCAACCCAAACCACCAGGACTTCAGAACTCTGAGTTATAAGGCACCTGAGACATAAATGAAATGAATATTGGCAACCGATGTTATTCAGCTAGGATCTCCCCAACTCTGACATGAAATTGCATACATTAGCAAGAAAAAAACCATGATGTTATAAAACCCTACACAAAGGTGAAAGTTGCACATGGAGGAATTAAATTAGTTTAGCTTTTACCATTATATGGAACAGAAATTCAGAGGTTACATCACATAAAGAGGGTTCATTATAAAACTACATAGAAGAATATAGATTCTCCCTTAGATCTTCCAGAAATAATATAGCTCTACCAACACCTTGATTTTAGTTTGATTTTGCCATGTGACAGAGAACCCAGGACCAATGATCACAAGCATCTTGTCCCACAATGCCAGTATTCAGGGAGAAAAATTGCCATGATAATGCTTTGATTTGGACTTTTATCCTAGCTTCAAAACAGGGTGCTAATAAATTCCCATTATTTAAGCCAACCCACTGAATGGTATTTGCCTGAGCATCCAAGGAAACTAAAACAGATTTAGGAGAGTGAAGTACTGCTATTGCAAATACCAAAAACAAACAAACAAAAAACTGCTATTGCAAATATCAAAAAAAAAAAAACCAAAAAAGATTGAAACTGTTTTGGAATTGGGCAATGGATAGAAGTTGGAAGAATTGTGAGGGTTCAAAAATGAGTGAATGTTGTAGAGAAAGTTTATCTTATCTTTGGGAATACATAATTCATAATGAACAGAATGTTCATGGAAATATGGACATTGAAGGTAGTTTGAACAATACCTTAGAAGGAAATAAATATGTTATTGGAAACTGGAGGAAAGGTGAACTTTGTTTTAACATATCAGAAAACTTGAAGAAATTGAGCTCTGATGTTGGATGGAAGGCAGAACTTGAAAGTGACAAACTTGGATATTTAGTTGAGGAGATTTCCAGGTTAAAGTGGAAAGGGCAGCCAGGTTTCTCCACACAGCTTATACTGAAATGAGAGAGGAAAATGATAAGTTGAGAATTCAAGTCCTGAGCAAAGAAAACTGAAAAATTGATGCCTTGGAAAATTCTGAGACTGTCAAGATAGTGTGCTTTGAGACTAGGAACAGAAATGGATCTATCATGGACCTCCCTAAGCTCTTGGACAGCAAGTCCCCAGCAAATAGGAATCCACATGAGGGTTTAACTGATCATGGAACCAGTCAGCTGCTTAAGTGTCAGTCAGGATTAGAAAGGTAGTTATGCAGGAAAGATCTGGGGAAGATCCTCTTATCTGATGATTTGGACCCCTATGAACAACAGGTAAATCTGGCATTTTTGGTACAGCCTTAGACTCTCTAACAGAATTGTATGCAAGGTATAGTAAGAGAAACTGGAGTCTTTCAGCAGGTTACTTTTTGAACTATCTTTAATGCTTTGGTACTCTTCACATTTTAGGTTTTTTTTTTCAGTAATATCAACTGTATATGTATTTTTCATGCCAATATAGGAAATGCCAATCTTTTCTTTTTTTTCTCCCCCAAAAAATTTTTCAGTGATTATACCTCAGGTATTTCTGAGTATCCTATTTTTTAGCATAAGGGGTATCTTTGTGAACTTAGAATTAAAATTTTTCCTGAATTATTTATGATCCCAAATCATATGTAAATAGGTTTTAGGGAGACTGTTGTTAAAGCAGTTTTTTAAAATGTGCTTTTTGGGCACTGCAACTGTAGCTCAGTGGCAGAATTCTCAACTGCCATGCTGGAGACCTGGGTTCAATTCCTGGAGCCTGCTCATGCCAAAAAATACAAAAAGAAAAGTGCTGTATGTCTTCAGTTTGACATGAGAGCACAGGCTTTGGAAAAGGGAAGAATGAGTTAGAATTAGCTCACAATATTTCCATGAAAGATGCATGTTACACATTAATCATAGCTTGCTACTCTTCCTGACCATTTGTCATGGTCAGGTTCATGTGTCAACTTGGCCAGGTGATGGTGGCTGGTTGCCTGGTTGGACAAGCGTTGGCCTGTCTGTTGGTGTGGGGTCATTTCATGGACTTAAATCATGATCACATTGACTGCATCCACACCTGATTGCATTTGTAATCAGTTAACGGGAGTGTCTCCTGCAATGAGTGATGCTTAATCTAATCACTGGAAGGCTTTTAAGGAGGATTGAGAAGAGACAGTTACTCTTCCTGCTTCAGCCAGCAAACCTCTTCTGTGGAGTTCTTCCAGACCATTCATTGGAGTCACCAGCTTCAAAGTCTACCCTATGGATTTTGGAGTCTTCCATTCCCACAGTTGTCCAGCCACCCTCTCCTGAGAGTTCACTGAGGAACTTCATCGGAGTTCCCAGCTTGCAGCCTGCCCTACAGACCTTGGAATCTACATTCCCACAGTTACGTGAGGCACTTTTATATATTTTTTATCTATGGATATCTCCTGTGATTCTGTTTCTCTAGAGAACCCTAGCTAATATACCATTCTAGTACATGATTAATAAGTGGTAGTTATTGGTACTGATTTTTGACATCTGTAACTGAGGCTATTAATGGTTGTTGGCCAACTTCTTTGATGTCAGCTACACACAGACCTGTACTCTAAGTGTAACACAATAGCAGCAAATGTACACCTGGTAGGTGCATTGCAGGGCACAGCCTCAAGGAGTGGGCATAAGTGCACTCTGCATGGGGAAGCCAGGGAAAGAATATTGTTTAATACCTGGACTCTGGACTTTGCCAAACAGCTTTTTTGTACACCTGTGTTTGCTTTGTCAGGTGTAAATCAGATAATAAATAGAGTATGTTCTTAAATTAAAAAAAAAATGACTATGTGCCAACTCATCAAAATAAATACTTTTTAAATGCTTGGAAGTGGCATTAAGGCCTATGATTGAGCTTCATGACAAAGCTTCAAATAGAAGATATGGTAAAAATATATTTTTAAAAAATGTGGCTTCGGTGAAAATCTCCCTACCGAAGTGGGAGATGACTCCCAGGAATGAATCCAGACCTGGCACTGTGGGATCAACAATTCCATCCTGACCAAAAGGGGGAAAAGAAGTGTAATTAATAAAGTATCAGTGGCAGAGAGAGTTCAAATAGAGTCAAGAGGCTACTCTGGAGGTTGCTCTTATGCAAGCTTCAGGTAGACATTGCTACCTATCATAACCTGTCAACCCCCAACCAGGACCATTCCAGCCAATCCTAGAAAACAACTAGGGCAATATATAAGATTCCACAAGGGTTTCCAGGCACTAGAATAACTTTCAAGAAACCTACACCCTCCAGATGGGTCCCTGGTCCAGATAAGTCCTGAAACCTAGCCCAGCCTCTCCAGAACATCAGATAGGTCCATTTTTCTACCCCATATTAGTGACAGACCCTTACAATATAAAAAATTTAGAATTTCCATAGCCCAAACAACCCCAAAGAGAGGTATGGAAAAACCAAAGGTAATGGTGGAATCATACATAGATGATAGAACTTAACAAATTAATATGAATGCTGAATCATTAAATTGATATCTCTTTTAGTCTCCAGTATTTTAGAGCAGCTAGAAGTAAAAACCTGAAATTATGAAATTGTAACCCATGTCAAAGTCTGAAATATGTTCTACAACTAATTGTGATGCTATGCTTTGAAATTTATAGCTTTTTTGTGTATATGTTATTGTTCACAAAATAAGAAGAAAAAAAGTCAATTGTGATGATAAAAAGTATTTAAGCTCTCTAGCCTCCTATATTCTGGAGTAACTAGAAGGAAAAATATGAGAGGATCATATGGTAGCCCATGACAAACTCTGGCATCTGTCTTGTGTCCACTTGTTGAAGAAATGCTTTGAAAACTATTGCTTTTTTATTTCTTTGCTTTGTATATATGGTATACTATAGAATAAAAAAAAATGTGGCTTCAGCTGCAAGTCACCACAAGGTGACTCTAATTTAAGAGAATCTTTAATTGTTAATATTTCTGGGAAATGTATAAACTCCCTTCCCTTTTGCCCTCAATAGCAAAAACTCCTACAGGAAATATATTTTCTAATGCTTGTATTACTTTATCTGTTAGCAGTTTGCTTTAAAAAAAAAAAGCTGATATTGCCAAAGTTAGTAAAAAAGCCTGCTGGTGAATCATAGTGCTGTACATTTTATTGACAGAGAGCATGTATGTCTTAATAACTGGCTTTAGATGAGTGCAAAGGAGTGAAAAGTTTTCACAGGCTAGTTCTTGCATGCCAGATCTGAAAGCTATAGGGAAATACAGATATTTCAAATAATAATATTGATTACCTATTCACTTCCTGGCCTTGTACCAGGGACTGTGAGCAGTATATGGAAGAATAAAGCACATATCCTGATTAATAAGAGTTTATAATCTATGAGAAGTTAAATAACTTTCAATAACAGTTCAAGATAACAAAGGAAAATTTGACATATTCTCCCTGCTGGGGAAGTTACCATCACAGACACTCTCAGCAGACATCTTCCAGCCCTCAGCTACCCCACTCTTTTACTTTGTGTGCAGATGTTTCAATATATTTCCATTTCACAGTCTGGGAGATAAGTTAAATCCAATGAAATGGCCTGACCTGACAGTTCCTTGAATCCAAAACCTGAACAAGCAGCTCTACCTGCTTCTCAGGGCAAGAGCTCTGCACAGAGTACTTGATATAATCTGCACAAAGATTACTCAACATAATCTGCTCAAAGATTACTCGATATAAGATTGCTTTTGGCTCAGTGGCAGGGCCCCCTACTTTCTCTGGCAGTACAGGCATCTCTTCTCTCTGAAGAGGTGTATGCAGAAACTTCCATCCACCTAACCTGACCCGAACAATCGGTTTCTCCAGGAGGCTGACCATCACTGTATATCTTCTCCTGCTCTTTTTCAGCCCCCGGTGCCATATAAATAATAAAGTACTCATTTGCTGAAAGTCTTTGTTGTGCCCAAACCTGTGTTTCTGCGATGCACCATATGGCATCTCACTCTACAGGTCCATAATTAATGTAAACCATGTGAACAATAATTGCATTAAGTGCTCATGATTGTTTCATGTTAAGGAAAGTTATATTGAGAATCACATTGAATGTGTTTAAGTTTACATTTAAGCTTAGGTGTAGATATGTCTTGACTTTTGGTTTCTACATGCATAGAATTAAAGATAATTTCATACTGTTCAGAATACAAATGGGAATGTTTTTATAGAGAAAGTGCTACTATACTCTAATTATGATGAAGCAAATAAGTTAATAAGCATTAAGCTTTAAATCCTGCTGGAGAATGGCTCATGACCTCCAAGTCTACCTGAAATGGACAAGAGAATGTGAAGATAGGACTTTACCAGCAAGAGGGGATACTGTGATCCTCACCTTGCTTATTGGATGATGCTCCAAGACAGTGCAATCCTTCTGTGATATTTACTTGTAAGAACAAACTACAGGAAAAGAGGACCCAACAGCCACCAAGGCATGGACCAAGTGGCCATTAAGATGCTGTTCCTCTGCAGCCAAGCCCATCACAAAGGAAACATCTGGACCATGTCTGCCCCTGTGAGGTGTCACATTCTTTTTCATTTTTATACCAAATGTATTTTATATTTCATGTTTCCTATTTTTTCCATTTTACCTAAAGGGCCTCCTTCACCTTTTATTAAATGCCTGCTGTGCCAGTTTGAAAGGATTTATGAACCCTAAAAAAGCAATGTTTTAATCCTAATCAAACTTGTGGGAGCAACGGTTTCTTCTAATACCTATTCAATACTGTATGTTGGAAACTAAAATTAGCTTATCTCCATAGAGATATGATTCAATCAAGTGTGGATATTAAACTTGGCGGGTCTTGATCGGTTTTACTGGAATCCTTTAAAAGCAGCACTTTGGAAAAAGCTAGAGATTAACAGGAAAGAAAACCATGGGATTCTGAGAGAGCAGAGAATGCTGCAGAACCATGAAGCAGAGAGTCTACCAGCCAGTGACTCTTGGAGATGAAGAAGAAAAACACCTCCTGGGGAGCTTCATGAAACAAGAAGCTGGAAGAGAAAGTTCGCAGATGCTGCCATGTGCCTTTCCAGCCAAGAGAGAAGCCCTGAACATCATCGGCCTTCTTGAACCTAGGTATCTTTCCCTGGATGCCTTAGATTGGATATTTCTATAGAATTGTTTTAATTGGGACATTTTCTCAGCCTTAAAACTGTAAACTAGCAACTTATTAAATTCCCCTTTTTAAAAGACTTCTGTTTCTGGTATATCACATTCTGGCAGCTAGCAAACTAGAACACCTGCTATTGAGTACCCACATTGGTCGCTGGGCATGGGGAAGGGAAGGACAGGTAGGGATATTTATCAGTTGTTTTCTTCAAATTCCTTCAGTTCTTCTCAGGGTCATTTGGAAATGTGTAAGGACAGTTTTCAGCAGCTTTCATGAACAAGGGGCATAGATGCTAATGTTCTGTAATATGTGTGGGAATCATACAGAATGAAGAATTTTCCTGAATTTGATAATAGAGGGCCTATTGAGAAGCACTGCATGTTTAAAGGGATTTAGAAGAGAAAGTAATCACCTCAAATCTAGTAGACATTTTTGTGAATTGGTTTACTTAATATCCATAATATACAGGACTCTAAACCAGTCTGTACTTTGTCCCTTTGGAAGTCCTAGTAAATATAAGGTAAGACGTTAAAATGTAGTGAACTCTATTGGAGACTAGTATGTCTTCTCCCTGCTATCCCAGCCCTACCAAGTAAGCATAGAAGAAATTATTCAGCAAAATTATTTGCAAAGATTTGTATTGCATTTAATCAAGAGATAAAACTCCAACAAAATGGCTATAAGTATTATTTACTATCATTAACTCATGATCAAAGTTGCTCATTTATATAATTTTAAAGCATGCAAACTGTATGTGTTTACATGTTTCTTGCTAAGGAGAGAGATTGATGGAGAGACATATAATCATGGAAATTTATCTAATGTGACATGCAAATCACTCTGAAAATTTCAAACAGGAAGAACAGATTTTTGTGACACTAGTGAAATAATTCCATACCCGCTTTATGTGCAGAATGTGCAAGTATATGTGAATGTTCCTGAATTATCCAGTTGAGGCAGCTCAGCATGAGATTAAGAATACAGCTCTGCAACCAGATTGCCTGAGTTTAAATTCCTGCTCTACTCCTATGAGTGGTACGAACTTGAGCAAGTTATTTAGCCCCTCTGTGCCTTAGTTTCTGGTTTCCTTAACTTTAAACTGGAATAGGAATAGTAACCCTATAAATGTTACTTATTGAAAACTTTAACACTAGGCCTAAAAATGTATTTTTATTTTGATTTTTTTCAATTAAAAAAAAAAAGAACAAGGCACAATAATGGCCATTGCATTTGAGCCAGTTTTCCAGTCGCTGGTATTTTTCTTATAGTTCAGAACAAAGGAGAAAATCCCATAGAGACAATCTCATTAAATGCACAGTATTATTAATAAAATACTGCACTTCAAATGAGGTTTGTGACAGCATTTTGTAGCCTTCTTGTAGCCCACTTTGGAGAATCACTTTTTAATTTTCCCTGAGCCACCACGGAAATCACAAAATCCTTATGATGCTCTGCCTTGGGATTTATGCCCAATGATGTTGGCCTAGCAATAGTGATGTATTTTGTATTTTAGGTGTTAAATCAGTGTCTCTTCTTTGTTGACCGGGAAGACTGAAAACACACAGCAATTAAAAAGATGTACAGTCTAATATATTCTAATTAGAGATGATTACCCACATTACCAATGGGTATTCACAAATTAACTACTAACCCTTTCAGAAATAGGACTGATGTTGTGTTGGTGCCCTTGATTTTGAAAGCTGTACAAAGAAAATAAGGATTATGTTACATAGAGAACTCTTTGTTTTGCATTTGCTTTATTTTTTCTTTCACTTCTCTGAATAACCATCTGGTAATTTTCCTTTTAGAATCTAATACTCTTTAAAATGAGAATCTTAAACAGTCTTGTCTTGCTTTGACAATAATTTTACCTCACAGAAACAATGGAGGAAAGAGCCACCATTAACTAAATTGTGGCCAACTCGGTAGAATTGACCAACAATAGAAAAAATAAAATAAAGCAGATGCTTTGAAGAAAAGTAATCTTGTGATATTTGTCTGACAAACTAGGGAAAAACACATAAGAAATGTAGGAATGGTCTACTCAGGATTGTTACTGATTAGACTAATAGTACTTTCTCAGGTAGGTGATAGAATGAAGGCAGAAAAGTGATCATAGCAATAGAAGATAGGAATAAGTCTGGGATATCTCTTTTAATATATTTTCTTGACAATTTTAACTTAATGTTTCCCCCCAAATTTGGAGAGCCATCCACTATGTTGCTTAAGCTAGAAACCTAAGTTATCACTCTTGATTGCTTCCTTTTCCCCATTTCTCACCTTCAGGTTATCAGAAAATTCTGCCAGTTCTATCTCAAGAATATATTCATAATCTGAGCCTTTCTCCCATTTGCAGTCACTAACCCAAGCAGCCATTATATCTCAAATATTCCCAAATTTATATATTTATTTATTTATCTATTTATTTTGTAGGTATATGGTCTGGGAATCGAACCCAGGTCTCCTGCATGAAGGCCAGCATTCTACCACTGAACGACCCATGCACCTTTCCCCATTTTAATAAGCATGCAAATTACCTGGGTATCTTGTTAAAATGTGTATTCTAGTTGAGTAGGTCTGATATAGGACCTGAGATTCATCATTTTTCCAAGATCCCAGGCAATGTTGTTCTTGCTGGTCTGTGGTTCACACTTTAAATAGAAAGGCCCACTCTACTCACAAGGCCCCCTAACCAGTATTGCATGTTCCAATATCATCTTCCTGCAATCTATTCTTCATTGAGAAGCCAGAGTGATCTCTCAAAGACACAAATCAGGTGATATTACTCTCTTTTTGTGACAGTATTTTAAATGGGACTCTTATTCTTATTTTTCAGATTAATCTTCAAAGCAGAGAACAGTAGGTGGCAAGATACCCAGCCATCCTAAGCCTACTTAAAATTAGGCCTAAGAGTCACCCCCAAGAGAACTTCTTCTGTTGCTCAGATGTGGCTTCTCTCTCTCAGCCAACATGACAAACAAACTCACTGTCCTCCCCCCTCTACATGGGACATGACTCCCAGGGGCGTGGACCTTCCTGGCAATGTGGGACAGAAATCCGAGAATGAGCTGGGACTCAACATCAAGGGATTGAGAAAAACTTCTCAACCAAAAGGGGGAAGAGCGAAATGAGACAAAACAAAGTGTCAATGACTGAGAGATTCCAAACAAAGTCAAGAGGTTATCCTGGAAGTTATTCTCACACATTAAATAGCTATCACCTTTTTAGTTAAGGTGTAATGGAGTGGCTGGAGGGAACTGTCTGAAAATGTAGAGTTGTGTTCCAGTAGCCATGTTTCTTGAAGATTATTGTATAGTGATGTAGCTGTCACAATGTTACTGTGTGTTTGTGAAAACCTTGTGTCTGATGCTCCTTTTATCTACCTTACAGACAGATAAGTAAAACATATGGATTAAAAATAAATAAATATTATGGGGAACAAATGTTAAAATAAATTTAGTAGACTGAAATGCTGGTGATCAATGAAAGGGAGGGGTAAGGGGTATGGTATGTATGAATTTTTTTCGGTTTTCTTTTTATTTCTTTTTCTGAATTGATGCAAAGGTTCTAAGAAATGACCATGATGATGAATATACAACTATGTGATGATATTGTGAGTTATTGATTATAT
>PVIY010036235.1:0-25510 GCA_004026745.1 Myrmecophaga tridactyla
CCTTTACAGAGTGCCTCTAGGGTAGATTTTCAGCCTAGGACTTAATTATTAGATGCTTATAGCCAGACAATTTATTTGTAAACTTATTCAGAGGGCATAATGTAGATCAAAATCATGTTTTAAGAAAGTCAAAGTGAGTTTTTATTTCCTTCTGGGGGAAACAGTTCAACTGTGTTTAAGTTAAGCCATACTGTGTCTTATTCAAAAGCAGGGTCCGGTCTCTGTTAAAATTTGTCATAGAATTTAGCTACTGCTGAGAGCTTAGACTACAGCGCTGGTTGGAACTGACCCCTCTCCCAGCCGGCCCCAGGGTCCCTCTGGAGGGACAGGGGCCCTTTCCCTGCCGCTTTTGGTGTGACAGAGGCTGCACGGCCCGGCCCATGCAGGCTGCTCGGACCCAGCCCAAGGGAACGTCTCTGGTTTATGCCGATCCCTTTGAGGCCACAAGCCCCACAGTGGCCCCCAGGCTTGTCTTCAGGTGTCCAGTGTGGGCCCCCCCTGGCGGGTAGCGTCCTCTCTCCTGCAGTCACGCCCGCTGCCTTCAAGTCCTCCTTCGCCCCAGCTCACTGCCAGCCGGCAGCAGGCGGCCCACACCCTGACCTCCCACCCGGACCTTCCTCATCTCACTGCTGAGGATGCAGGCCTGGGGAGCACAGCCTCCAGCTCCCCCATGGGATGCAGGCCTAGGGAGCACAGCCTCCAGCTCCCCCTGGAGACATGGGCCTAGGGCACATCACCCCCAGCTCCTCCCAGGGACATGGGCCTAGGGAGCACCACCTCCAGCTCCTCCCAGGGACGTGGGCCTGGGGAGCATCACCCCCAGCTCCCCCCAGGGATGCGGGTCTGGGGAGCACAGCCTCCCCTCCTGGGAGGAGCACAGGGCTGCTGTGAGACAGGGGCCACCTTCCCTGCAGCCTGACTGCCGGGCTGCCCTGGGGCCGGGAAAGCCCCTGCCCACTAGCATCCTGAGGGACCACCGGCTCTACACATCTGCAAGATCAGCCTTTATAAACCCCATCATGGCCTCATTTTTATTTGTTCAGACTGTTTTGATATTTTTGAGCTTTTTGATCTTTCATATGAATTTTAGAATCAGATCATCAAGTTCTAAAAAAAAAAACCCTGTGAATTTGATAGAACTATCATTGAGTCTAGAGCTCTATTTGGAGAGAGCTGACTTCTCTGTGATATCAAATCTTTCTAATCACAAACACAGTACACCTATCCCTTTATTTAGGCCCCATTGATATTTTCCATTAATTTTATCATTTTCTTCACGAAGGTCTTAAACATTATTCTGTTAGTTTTATTCCTTGATACCTTTTGGCTTTTGTTATTGATCATCATTATTATTATTAATTTTTAAAAATCTTAATTGTATACTTTATTTAACCCAACATACCAAAAAATAGTATTGCTTCAACAGGTAATCAATATGAATTGCATAATTAAAAAGATTACATTTTCTATATATGCTTGTCTATTGTTCTTATTTTAAATTACTCTGCATATTCCTTAATTCTAATAATTTGTGTACATATTTTGAGTTTTCTCTATAATCACAACCTAATTTGTTTCTACTTTTTCAATTTTTTTTTTTACCTTCTTGTTCATTTTCTTGTTTAGTAATCTGGTTAGGATTGCCAGTACAAGGCTGAATGTAAGGTGTTTTCATTTCTTTGGCTGCTCAAGCAAATACCACGCAATGGGTTGGCGTAAACAGCAGGAATGTATTAGCTCATGGTTTTGAGGCTGGGAAAAAGGCCAAGTCAAGGTCTCATCAAGGGGACGCTTTCTTATGAAGACTGGCCTGGGGCTGGCTGCCAGTGGCCCTGGGCTTGGCCTGGGTCTCGTCTCTCAAATGGCAGTGCCTATGGCAGCCTCTCCCGGCCTCTCCCTTCTCCTCCAGGTTCCGTTGACTTTCACTTCTGGCTTCCATGGCTTTCTCTCCCTCTGTCTGAATTTCATTCTGATTATAAAGAACTCCAGTAAGAGGACTAAGACCCATTCTCACTGGGTTGGGCAGCCCCTTAACTGAAGTAACCTCATCCAAATGTCCCCCTAACGACGGCCCACGCCCACAGGAATGGATTTTCGTTAAGAACATGTTTTCCAGGATTACAAGGAGCTTCAAACCACCACATGAATGCCTGGTAGAGCGTTTTTGTCTTGTTTGTGATTTTAAGGAGAATTCTTCAAATATTTCACCCTGAAAACGGATGTTATCTTTAGGCTTTTGGCAGATAATTTTACAGATTTTGAAATTTTCTGTTCCTACTTTTAAAATTTTAATCAGCGCTTTTTTTTAAATTACAAAAGTTATAAGTTCACCTGAAAAAACCATGCAGAAAATAGAGTTCCCATACCCTCCTCACACATGCAGTTCTCCCTGTCTTTTTGCTACAGTTCTCCCTGTCTTTTTCATTAATTGCTTTGCTACAATTAATGAAACATCATGACAGTTATAGTATTAAACACAGTTCACTATAGAGTTCATGCTCTTTGCTGTACAGTCCTTTTATTTTTAAGTTTTATTCTAGTAACACATATGAAAAACTTCCCTTTTTAACCACATTCAAATATACCAATCATTGTTGTCAATTACATCTACAGCACCACACCACAATCATTACCATCACCTCCAAAGCCCCTCTGTCACCCCCAAACAGAAACTCTGTCAATTTGCTTATTCTAATTATTTTATATCCATGAGATCATACGATACTGGTCCTTTTGTGTCTGGCTTATTTCATTCAATGTGATGCCTTCAAGGTTCATTCATGTTGTTGCAGGTATCAGGACTTCATTCCTTTCACAGCTGAATAATATTCTGTTTTATGCATATACCTCATTTGGTTTAACCACTCATCTCTTGATGGACACATGGGTTGTTTCTGTCCTTTGGTGGTTGTGAATAATGCTGCTGTGAACCTCAGTGTGCAAATGTATTTTGGAGTCCTTGCTTTCAATTCTTTTGGGCGTATGCCTAGAAGTGGGATTGCCAGGTCACATGGTATTTCTATACTTTACTTTCTGAGGAGCCACCAAACAGTTTCCCCAGGGGCTGCTTTATTTTACATTCCCACCAATGATGAATGAGTGTTCCCATTTTCCACATCTCTCCAACATTTATTTTCCATTCTTAAATAGTAGCCATTTTAGCGGGTGTGAAATGCTATCTTGTTATTATTTTGATTTGTATTTCCATGATGACTAATGATACTGAGCCATTTTTCACATGCTTATTAGCCATTTGTATATCTTTGAAGAAATGGTTTCTCGAGTGTTTTGTTCATTTTTAACTTAGGTTGCTTGTCTTTTTTGTTGTTGAGTTGTAAAATTTCTTTCTTTGTTCTGGGTTTTAAACCGTTATTGTATATGGCATATTGTATATGTGGTTTCCAAATATTTTCTTCCAGCATGTAGGTTGTCTTTTCACTTTCATGATGAATTTCTTTGATGCACAAAAGTTTTACATTTTGATGAAGTCTCATTTATCAATCTTTTTCTTTTGTTGCTGGTGCTTTGGGTTCAAAGTCTAAGAAACTACTGCCCAACATAAGTAAGGTCCTGAAGATATTTTTTTAAGTTTTCTTCTGAGAGTTTTATATTTTAAGTTCTTATATTTAAGTTTTTTGATCCATTTTGAATTAACGTTTTTTTGTGTGGTATGAGTTAGGGCTTACCTTCATTCTTTCGTGCATAAGTATTGAGATTTCCCAGCACCATTTGTTGAACAGACTATTCCTTCCCCATTGAGTAGTCTTGACACCTTTGTCAGAAATCAACTGGCCATAGATGTGAGGGTCTATTCCTATTTTGACAATCTTTTTTTCTTTAATCATAAAGGGAGTTTAAATTTTATCAAATGCTTTTTTTATGTAACTATCCCCATTATTGCAGCACCATCTGTTGAATTTTTTTGGGGGGGGGCAGGGAGTGTATGGGCAGGGATTTGAACCCGGGTCTTCCATATGGCAGGTAAGAATTCTACCATTGAGCTACCCTTGCACCCTCTTATCAAATGCTGTTTTATGCCTTTTTGAATGATCATGTTTTTCTCCTGTAATTGGTTAATACAGTATATGATATTTACATGTATATTGAAAATCTGGGGGTATTAAAGAACTGTTAATATGCCATGTTTCTCAAAAGCTACTTCTTTTCTATTCCAGGTCTTTCCATAGCAGTGAGTCCAAAATTCAGATTTCAGTATGGAAAATGTAATGCGTTTACCAGTGATATTTCTCTTTAGTTTACTAAAGTTCCCTTACTAATATCAAACCACATTAGCATTCTGAGATAAACCCAAGTTAATCATTCCTTATTCCTACTGCTTTCCTAATTCCTAATAATAAGTGAGATGGACCTGTAATTTCCTTTTTTAAAACTGTTCTTTCAGGTATGTCATAGAGGTTTCATAGAATGGGTTGGGAAGTATTCCTTTGTTTTCAAGTCTCTGGAACAATTTGTATAAATTTGGAACACTCTGTTGTGAATGTTTAGTAGTACGTTTTGGTAGGTTCCTTGTGGAAAGACTTTTATCTTCTAATTGCATTAATGTAAGATTATAGTTGGGATAAGTTATGTTTTTAGGAATTTGTTTTTGGGATATGTCTTGCCAGTCATTCTATGTTCACAGAAGGTGCATCTACTTGCAGCTTTCTTAATGTGTTTGTAAAAGCCTCAGGCTTGATGTGGGAGCATTGTAGGTTCTCTCTTATCTTTTTCTTCTTTTACAAGGAACATCTGTGCCCATTCTGATCACTAGATGTTTGCCAACTCTTTTAGTTCAAACGAAGACCAGCTGAATGTCCTCTCAACAAGTTTTTCTAGAAAGACTTTTTTCCATATCTCCTCAAAGCTGAGAGTGTATTAGATTATTAACTATCCTTAAATAGAATATGTGGGGTATTCCTTAGGTTGTCCCCCCCAACCCCAACAAAATGTGTCTGTCTTGATTTGCCAGAGCTGCTGTGAAAAATATAAGATAAGGGGTTGTCTGAAACCATGGGAACTTATTGGCTTATAATTTTTGAGGCTAGAAGCCTAACATTGAGTATTGGTAGCGTTTACTTTCTTCTAGTCTTAGCATTCCAACAAACCTCTATCACATGCCAATCTCTCTTTCTCCTTGCATCTGCTCTTTTGGTTTCCACTGACCTCTGGCTTCTTCTTCTGAATCCAGTCTCCTTTGCTTATGAAACCTCAGCCATATCCGCTTAAGGCCTGCCTCCTTCAGTTTGACTGTGTTAACTAGTATTATCCTCAAAGGTCCTATTTACAGATGGGCTCATGGCTGCAGGAATGTGGGTTAAACCTGTGCATGTCTTTTTTATGAGGCATGAGTCAATCTCCAACTGTATCTGAATGTATAGTGAATGTGAGTGGCAATTTGATGAGGTGACATTGCAAAAATGCCCATTGTTATTGTTTTGAATTTGAGTTCTATGGCATAGTACTATGGCTATAAAAAGGCATTTAAAAACCTTTGAAAATCTAAATTTGCATTAGATCTGGAATGTGTAGTAGTATTTTAAGGAAAAAGGCAAACAATAACAACAACAAAACCTTAATTAAAAACCTTTTTATCTCTTTTTAACATTGCCTATAATTAAACTATTCTTGCTAAATTTGACATTCTAGATAATCTAGGTTTCATGTAAAAGGGCATATAGGAAATAAAGTAACTTTAGATCTGTTAGAAAACAGGTTTATAATTCCACAGTAAGCGATTATCTAGTTTGTTTGCACCCTTAAAGACTGTCCTTTTCTCACCATGTTCAAAGCCAAGTATAATTACACATGGCAATGGTTGCATTATGAATGCATTAATAACAGGCTGCGATTCCTGTTTTCATGAAATGTCAAACTGCCACTTAGAGAGTATACTGATATTTTGAAAATATTTTTTCAGGAAGAAGCTGTTCATTTAGGCTCTGAGGTAGATGAGCATATTAACTGGTTTCAGCAAGAATATATGAAAACAGAAAAGGACTGGCGAGAAATTGACAACAGGATGAGCCAGACTTTGGAAATAAGAAGAAGGTTGATTGACAGCAGAACTCCTTTGAAGAACGTCCTTAAAATGTTTCCCTTCTTAAAATGCCCTCATCAGGTATCTCTATGCGCCTACAATCATGCCCTCTGATTATACTGCCCAAATTGACTTTTCCCACTTTCCTCTTGGAGTGGTAATGGGGCACTGGGGCCCTCCAGCTAGTACCACAGGGTAGCAATTTCAGGAAGTATATTCTGATAATAGACACTGAAGACGAAAATCTACCTTGGAATTAAAGCACTCCCTGACATGTTGTGGAGGCTGAGGGACTGAGAATGTGAAGCATTTTCCCTTTGTGGGCATTTAGGCAATCAAAGGAGTTTATGGAACTGTTATGATGCTGTGTTACTCAAAATCTATTTCCTTTATGATCCCAAATAATTTAATGATGGTCTTAAAAATAAATGAAGTATAATGGATGAAGCAAATACCCTTCAATTTAATTTACTTAAAGTGGCTATTAAAGGGTTGTATTGCAGTTTTAATGTAATTTCAGCTGTAGTATGTAGTTTTTAATGAAAGATCAATTAAAGCTTTTTACCTGAACACACATTTGATGGAAGAATTCTATGGATGCAATCAACAAAATTGAAAATGAAAAGTTTTGCGTATTTTTCTCAAAAAATCTGAAGTAAGAATTTGCCTGCCTGTTTTAATTTTATAATAGCATTGGTTGCAAACATCTGAGAGCTTGCTATGTGGCAGGCATGTTTTCAGTGCTTTATATGGGCTAATTTACTTAATCATCTCAGCAACCCTACTTTGGTTATCACCTCTTTTCTTGCAATCTTTGGCTTTTGTCAGTTGCTGGAAACAGCTGTGGCTCACAGCCTCTGGCTATTAGAAAAAGCATGTCAGATGGATATACCTACAAGATGGTGTTTTAAAAAAAATTGTGAGTCTACCTCTTTATATTCAGGAGTTATGTTTTTAAACATCCTAGTATTCCCAGAGTGCCCGGCGGAATACTTTGCGTGAAACTAAAGTACAGTATTGAATTGTCCAATACTGAATGAGTTAGTTCTTTCCCCCCATTCTGTCGGGTATGTCACCCTTTAGATCCAAAATATGGCCTGGAGTATGGTTTTTGTAATGACTATCCTTACAGCAGATAATTATATATTTATTGTTTTGAACAAGAAAATTAAGCATTTTATATTTCTTCAGGAAGTGCGTCCCTACCTCTCTCTGCCCTTTGTAGGTGGGATTTACAATCTATAATTCTTTTTGAGTTCCCTAAAATAAAAGCAGGCTTGACCTTACTTTCTGCTCCAAACCACCCCTACCATTTATCGTGCTACCATTATGAAAAGCACTTGCGCTCTTAGGGAGCTGATGGAGGAGAGAAGCAGCAAGTGTGGGAAAGTGCAACCAGCAGTTGACATTGATCATCTGTCACCTCCAGCAGTCACTTACCCTTTTCCAGGAACCAGAAAAGTTTTCCTTCAACAGGGAATTTAAAAATTAAGGAACTTTAAAATGAGTTTATTAAGCTATAAAAATATTATCAATTAGGCACTTGTCACTGGATCTATTGGATGTGGCACAAAACAAATAGGAGGGGGGTGAGGAGAGACAATGAGGAAAATGCCAAACACCAATTTAAACAATTTCAAAAATTTTACAGTAAATTCTTGAGATAGTAAAATTTCCACTTTGCTGAGAAATTCAACAATTATCTCTTAAAAGTTAAGCGAAGTATATAAGAGTCACCAGCTACTCTGGTTTGAAAATTGTTGTGTACCCCAGAGAAGTCATGTTCTTTCCATCCTAGTCCAAACTTGTGGATGCATCCATGTCCAATAATCCTGATTCAGTACTGTAGGGTGAAACCTTTTGATTAAGTTGTTACCATGGAGACGTGACACAACCAATTACGGATGTGACCTCTTGATTAGATGCTTCCATGAAGACGTGGCATGCCCAGTAATGGGTGACCTCTTGATTAAATTACTTCATGGAGATGTGGCACGCCCAACTGTGGGTCTGACCTTTTGATTAAATGAACATGTGACTCTCCCCATTCAAAATGGTCTTGATTAGTTTACTGGAGTCCTTTAAAAGGGGAAATATTTTGGAGGGAGCTC
The DNA here is from genome assembly GCA_004026745.1 of Myrmecophaga tridactyla. Lineage (NCBI taxonomy): Eukaryota > Metazoa > Chordata > Mammalia > Pilosa > Myrmecophagidae > Myrmecophaga > Myrmecophaga tridactyla. The sequence continues at coordinate 8,149 of PVIY010036235.1, forward strand.
AGAAGTGACATAGATGTAGATATTTGGAGATTGAGACAGAAATAGCACAGAAATAGCCAGAACCTGAAGAGAAGAAATATCCAGTACCAGAAGATGCTGAGCTAAGAGAAGAAACCCAGTGTTTTGTCCCAGGGAAGTTAAGTGTGAACCCACAAGATGCTTAGAGAGGAAGCCACTGGAATCAGAAGCTGGAAACAATGAAATTGGGAACAAGAACCAGCAGAGGCCAACCACATGACTTTCCAAGTGACAGACATTGGCCTTTCTCCCCTGGATGCCTTAGCTTGGACATTTTTATAGCCTTAGACCTGTAAACTTGTAATTTAGTAAATCCCATTTATAAAAGCCATTATATTTCTAATATATTGCATTCCAGCAGTGTTAGCAAACCAAAGCACCAGCTCATACAGTCTTAAAAGAAAACATCATGAAAGTATCTGAGTTCTGCTTTGGGCCATGATGGAGTAGCTGCTAGTGGACTTGACTTTGCATCATTAACATGGATAAAACTGGAAGAAATAAAATAAGGCAACTGTGTTCAGGCATTGGATAATAGCACTCTATTCCTGAAAAGAGGAAAACACTTGATTTCCACATGCCCCAGGTTTGGGGTTACTGTCTAGGCCATGGTACAGAAAGATGGAAACAGCAGAATGTGCAGTTTAATGAGCTGAACTGGCAGAGATGGGAACTTGGAGATGATGAAGCAGATGGTTTCTGCAGGGAAGGGTACTGGAGAAATGGGGTAGCAGAAATCTCTATAGGCCCCCCCAAATCTCTATAGGTTCTTGGAGGGCAGCTGGAATGTGCGAACTGTGCATATGTGTTAAAGAAAGAGGCTGCTGCAGGACTGTTAGCTGGTTTCAGAGGACAGACAACACTGAAAACACCATTTCAGCCCAGCCAGAGTGGAGAGAACTTGCTCAGCACCTCGGGCATCCACTGGAAACTCCAGAGTGTCCACCTTGGTTAGTGAGTATTGTAAGGGCCATACCCAGGGCTAAGACATAAGGCAAACTAGATCATCCCTTGACAAATGATGAAACCAAGTCTGTCAGAACAGTGTTATGGAATGAACCACGTGTCCCACAAAGATCCAGTCAAGCCCTAACTCAGTCCTGTGGCTGTGAGCTCATTTGTAAGAAAGGTCTTCAGAGACCCCACTACCATGAGACCAGACAGAATCAAGACGGGCCTTAATCCAATATGAGTGGAGCCCTTATAAGCTGAGGGAACTTGGACACAGAAGGAGGAGGAGGAAGAGAGGAAGAGAAGGAGGAGGAGGAGACAGACTGCTGGGTGATGGAGGTGGAGCCTGACTTAAAGATTGTCAGCAAGCGGCTGCTGGATACCACGGACCTTGGAGAAAGCACAGCCTTCTGATACCTTGATTTTGGATGTCTCACCTCCAAAACTGAGAGACAGTAAATTCCTGCAGTTTGAGCCAACCAGTTTGTAGTTTTTGCTATAACATTCCTGAAAAACTAAAACAACCAGGATCCCAGTAATTTAGCTGCCTGCCAGAACAAAATTTAACACCCTTGAAAGGAACACAATGCATCATCGCTGTGGGGAATCTCAGCAAAGAAAGGTGACGTATATGAAAAAGGAGCCCAGTAGATATTTGGGACTGAAGAGAAGTCATTTAACTGATGAAAGCATCACTGGACAGGCTAAACAGCAGACTGGAAAGTGCAGAAGAGACGGTCAGTGAGCTTGAAGATAGCTCCACAGAAATGACTGAATCTAAATAACAAGGGGGAAAAGGATTAAAGTAATGACATAGTGGGACAAATCAAGCCATCTAACATGTATAATTGGAGCCCCAGAAGAAGGAGAGGAGAAGAGAAAAGAGAAGAAATAACTGTGAAGATATAACTGGCTGGAAATTTCTGAATTTTTGTGTAACATGCCAAACTTGATTTCACAAAAGCTCAGCAAACCCTTGTAGAATAAATACTAATAAAACCACACCTAAAGCTCAACATGGTCAGTGGGGTGAAAACCAAAGATAATTAGATTATCTGGAAAAAAAGGGAATATCAATATGATTTCTCAGTGCAATCAGCAGAAGCCAGAAGACAATGAAACCATGTATTCAAACAGCTGAAAGAAAACAAAACAAAACTGTCAACCAAGTATTTTATACCCAGTGATATTATCCCCTAAAAATGAGGGTGAACTACCCATTACTAGAACTTTACCTTCATCCCAAAAAGAAGCTCCTCTTTTTTTTTTTTTAACTCATTTTGCATTAACTCACATTGCATTTGTTCTACACCCCTGGAGGTTGCATATTTTTTAGGTGTTTTCTTTGTGGTTGCTGTGGGGCTTGAATTTAACATTCGACGTCTATAACAAACTTCACAACCTCAATAGTCTCTGTTCCTATACCTCTCATCCCCTGCCTTATGCAGGTATCACAAATTATTTATACATTATGAGTTCAAAACCACTTGTCTATCATTACAACTTATGCATTTGCCTTTTAGATCCGGTAGGAAGTAAAAAATGGAGTTACAAACAAAAAAAAAACAGGAGGGTGAACTATATTTCGGTAACAGAAGCTGAGAGCAGTTGTGCCTGTTGGCCCTCCCTACAGGGATGGTAAAGGGAGTTCTTCAGGCTCAAGGGAAATGGCAGCAGATGTGAGTAGACATAGGGAGTAATGAAGAAGACCCGAAGTGGTAAATGTGTGGACAAAGATAGAAGATTAGCTTTTCATTTCATCTCTTAATCTCTTTGAGACAATTAACTGTTGAAAGTAAAAAATAGTAACATTGTATTATGGAAATTAAGAAGTGTATAGAAATAAAATAGAGGACAGCAGAACAGAGAACAAGGTGGAGCAGGGCAGTTTGACTGGCACTGTGCTTTCTCGTTGTCCCTCACTCCTTCTATCTCCTTCCTTCACTGTTCTTGGGGCCAAGCCGATGGCCAGTGCACCTAGTGGAGGGCAGGGGATAACAGGGTGTGGCCAGGGTGGGGAGGGGTGTGGCAGAGGCACTGTGCTGAGCTGCACTCTAGGCTGAGTTCGGGGTGCAGGACTCAGCTCTGATTGATGTCTCCCCACGGGGAGTTCAGCCTGGGAAGGTCTGAGCAAATAGTCACCATGCTGGCCATGATGGGAGGCACATTTCTCGTTGTAGAGAGTTAGAGACAGGGATGGGGGACGGCTGGGCTAGGCCGAGTGGTGCTGCACTGGAATTGAAGGTTTCAGTGTGAAGTCGTGGTGTTTAATATTTATATAGAGATACACAGATAGGACATAAATATCCTATATGAATATCTATTTTTTAGCTTTGCTTTGTGAGGAAGCCGAGAGCAGTGACCCTGTGGTTTCCAGATGCTGTTGCTCGCAGGAGGCAGGACTCTTAGAGAACAGAGGGCCCTAGGGCTGGGCAGGGCAACGCCACATGAGCCTGAGGTCGGGTGCAGCACCCAGAAGTAATGACGTTCTCACTGACCGGCAGAACATGGCGACAGGACGTGGGGGTCAGCTCAGAGGGGTGCCCAGCGGCCAAATTTGGACAATTTGAGCTGTGATATAAACAATAAAAGGGTCACCCATTCAGCAACACAGGAATCTGTCAGCCCACAGTGATATGAATAAATGAATCGCCAACCAAACGTGCGAAAAGAGAACGTGCTGCATCATAGCAGAATGCCAACTAATAAATTCAGAAGGGATGGCTGCATTAGAAAATCACCTATTGGCAACTGCCATCGTGATACTGGATTCAGTCAGGAATTGTCCATGGATGGCAAATCTGGTGAAGGAGGGTCTGATGAGGCACACCGTATTACATAGGCTCAAAGCATCTCCCCATAAAATACCTAGTAACCGTGCATTAAATAGTTCACTAAACATATATTCATTAACTTGACAGTGGTGAAGCCTGGCCATCCATCTTAACCAGGTGATAAAAGTCACTGTCTCCACAATGGAACAAACTCGGACCCTGGACCCCCTATGCAGTGAAAAGTGCTAGCATCCGTTCCATCATCTTCTTCTCAAAATGTATCAACCGTGAGGAAATAATTAAAAAAACCCAGATGGAGGGCCGTTCTACACAGTAATTGGCATTTACTCTTCAAATGCGCCTCAAGGAATATAAGGAGTTGGGAGGAAACAAAGAGGTATGACGTCCAAATCTCACGTGGGCTCTTGGGTTAGACCCTGCATCTGTCGAGGACAGTTTTAGGACACTGGGGATCTGCGTGGGGTCCGTGGACGGGGCCTCCCTGCCCTTGGTGGTTAAGCTGTGGTTAGGGAGGGGAGACTCCTTCTGTCCAGAAAGCACAGGCAAAGGACAGGAGGCCACGGGCATCGTGTCTGTGGCTGATTTTCATACAGACCAGAAATGGCAGCGTTGGGGGAGGCTTTGTGAAGAGCACTTGAAAACTCTACTATTTCTGCAATTTTACTGTAAAATTGACATTACTTCAAAATGAATGTTTTTTAAAAAATCCTAGGCTATGCATCCCAGAAAGTGAGGGGAAATCAGTTTCTCCACACTTTGCTTCCCACCTCCCTGCTGAGAAGCCCTTTTTAAGTGCATCAATCTGGATTATGATTCACCAAGGGCTGCCTGACAACAGAGCCCTGCCACTTTTATGAGAACATGCATTCCAGCTGTCCAGTCAGTTAACAGGTGGACGTAACTTGGAGACAGTGGTTCACCAAAATACTCAAGTAACGGTGAGGCTCCGTGGGTAGCACGGAAGTGTCCTTTCCAGACAGCGTTAAGGGAAAGTCTCCCCTTTGGAGACTACTGGAACATGCTGATGGAGTTTCCATCAACAAGTGTACGACCCCAGCCTCTTAGCTGGGTAACCCCATGTATTGGTTTGTTAATGCTGCTGGAAATGCAATATACCAGAAATGGGTTGGCTTTTATAAAGGGAATTTATTAAGTCACAAGTTTACAGCCATAAAAATGTCCAAACTAAGGCATCCAGATAAAGATACCTTGACTCAAGAAAGGGCCAATGAATCTGGGGTTTCTTTCTCAGCTGTGAAGGCACATGGCATCTGCTAGCTTTCTCTCCTGGCTTCTTATGTTAAATGGCTTCCCTGGGGGCATTTTCTTTCTGCATCTCACAATGTCTTTGTATGTGTCAGCTCTGAGCTTTCTCCGAAATGTTTCCTCTTTTAAAGGACTCCAGTAAACTAATCAAGACCCACCTTGATCAGGCAGAGTCACATCTCCTTCTAATAAAAAAGTTATACCCACAATTGAGAGTGCCACATCTCCATGGAAACAAGCCAATCAAAAGGTTACACCCAACAATATTGAATCAGGATTAGAGAACATGGCTTTTCTGGGGTGCACAACAGCCTCAAACGAGCACACCCCAATAGCCCTGATATGCATTGGAATCCTCATTTGATTGCTTACATTCAAAGTTTTAATTTCATAGCCTTAAAATTCCTTCATGTCCATTATTTATCTTTTCCCATTTACTTTAGGCTTTCATTCTTTTGTCCTCCCCCAGCCTAAATCTTTACTTCTCCATTAAAACTAATAAAAATATCTAGTACCTATAAAAGTTTTTTCCAAGCCTTATTAAAGATACTTTTCTTAAACAACCGTGGTATTTCAGGCAGGACATGGGAAGGCAATCATTAACAACTTTCAAACTCCATTCAAACTCCTTTCTTCAATGGACTACCAAAATCAGAAAGCCAGGGTAAAACCCAGTGAAGTCTCCATATGATGCTCTGAGCTGGGAAAGTTGAGAGTGAAGGTCAGCCTTTCACATTTAGCATGTTCTTTGACAACTTTTCATGAGCCAACACCGACCTTCAGGAAATGAGATGCAAACGCAGAGTTGTCAGTTTGAAGATCCACAACGTAAATAACAAGGACTCATCACCCTTTTGTGGGATGCCATCTCAGGGGTGTCCCTGCAAAGTCCAAACTGCCTGACATTCTGTAATTTTGGGGAGTCAGGCCTGAGAAGGTTTAAGGGAGTCAAGTCAATGGCTGAAGGCTGAGAAGGAGAAGAGATGAGGGCATAACACATTTTAGTTTTTCCATACAACCAGGCGCTTGTGCCAAGGTGGCTAATGTGTCAGAGACAGGGAATCCCATTTCTGGGACAAACGATGGAGTCTCTCAAAACTAGAGGGGGAGGGAGTTTTCTCCTGTACTAATCCAGCTTCGGAGGCATTCCTTAATGACATTTACTCCTTCCTCAAAAAACAATGAAGTGTTCTGAGTGCTAACAACATAGCTTAAAAAAAAAGTAAAGCAAAATTCCGCATTTTTGTAAAACATGATAAAAAATAGTATTTCAAACACCAGATGTACACAGCTATCAAAAATACATGCCGGTCACTTGGCACGTCAGGTACCTCCGGCTTCCCGTGCTGGGCTGTTTGGGCACCTCCAGGAGGTCAGGCCCAGCCTGGAGTGCCAGCTTCCCCCCTCCCCTCTGGGGTACCTCCTCTCCCTTCCTTGCAGGGGTCTTTTGGGGCTCGGGTTCCGGCTTTGGAGCAGCAGGACTAGCATGCAGGCCTGCAGACCTTCTCGGGGGCTCATCCTTCCCCTCAGCTTTGCCCCCCGGCCCCCACCCCAGCCCTCTACTCAGGACCAAGGTGCTGGGCGCGAGCTTTTCTCGGGCCGGGGTTGTTCTCGCCTCTTGAAACTGTTCCTCTAGGGCGTATTTTAAGTTAACATGCAAGGCTTGATATAAAGTTATTTGTTTCCTTGCATTCTCTACATTAGGTTGTTTCCTTGTAACCTGGTTATGTATTTTTTCATCTTTTATCAGATGTTCAAAGAATTCCAACTTCTTACAAGAACAGATATTTATAAGAAAACAAGGCACATTTTGGAATCCTATTCAGAAAACATACTGACTTCTTTATCAGTGGTGGATAACCCCATCAATGTCGCTTTGCGAGAGAAGCTGAAACTGTGCAGAGATGAAGACACGTTGAGAAGTGAGTAAGCTGCGGTGGGGGCTGCCTGCTCGCGGCCACCCCTGCAGCAGGCCACAGGGAAGGCTGCGTGTCAGCACTCAGTAAAGGGCAGTGAAACAACTGGTGGGTTAGAAAATAAGAATTTCTCAAATGGGGGAGGGGCATAGGTATAGAGGGAAAAGGCACACTCAGTATCGCAAAATTCTATTTACAATAAGGAGCCTGTTGGGTTCCTAATGGAAATCACAGGTAAAGTGCTAAATCACCAGGGAGGCAGGAGAGAAGGCATGGGAGTCTCCTGACAGCGACGTGGGGGGCGGAGCGTGGGTTTCCTCTGTCTGTTAGAAGGGGATGTTAGGTTTCTCTGTGGCTGAGAAACACGGATCTAAGAGGGCGAATTCGTTCTCTGGAGGGGCTAACGGCAGTGAAAACAAATATCCAGTCATTTTAATATTGGCTTTGTTTACGACAACTGGTGAAAGCTAGTTTTTACTTGGACTGTAAACGTGTTTGCTTTGGCAGATATGAAGATGACAGCCACGTGTCTGCTCCTGCCCGATGTTTTTGGGGACGATCCCAGCCTTTTCGTGGTTATGAATGAGAAGGTAAGCCGCCTGCCAGAGGACGCTAGTTTCCCATCTCACATTCTCATAGGATAATTTTGAAGGATGTTTTGCCAGGATTATAAACAAGCTAGATTGCAATGACGTTTATTGTAACATGAGAGTTGAGTTCAGGTGTGTGTTATTATGTGGCTGTCTTACATATTACTGGGTAGTGACTCCATTATCTTTTATTCCAGGTGCAGGTGTCAACGCCCGTCTTAGAAGTTAGAAACCCTTTCAACATCAATGTCTGTGAATTTTCTTTGTATTTAGAAAAAGAAAGGCTCACCAAGGTGGATGACTGTGTCACAGCCTTGGCCGCTCTTGTAGCTGCCTTCCATGTATTTGGGGTCAAATGTCCAGGAAGATTGTCCCAAACCCTCAATTTTCTAGAGACACTGATTTTTGATATGCCGAACCCTTATTCCACCTCTTTAAAGGAAAAGGAAAAGAAAGTAGGATTTCAACGTCCAGTCATTTAATGGCATGCATCAGAATTAATTATCTATGGGACAGCAGAAATGTTACAAAAATTGCTTTGATTTAGGGCAAGGGCAGAGGTAGGTGTTAGAAAACCATCCTGTGGCAAAGATGCTCAGGAATTTCAATGCCATCTATCTTTGTATTGAAATCCCTAACTTTTTTTGTGAAATTCGATAATAAAATGTTCCTTAAGAAAGAACCGTTTATTTTGCTTTGAGTTCTAAGAACTTCCATGATCAAGGTCATACTTTCAAGGATGTATTAGTTTTGAGAAGATCTACACTTCAGGTTTACTCCGATTTTCTGCAGTGGGATCTATTTCCATTCCCTGAAAGATTTAATCGCAGGAATTGCAAACTTTCAGCGTCTTTGGCCTGAACGGAGGTTGGAAATGCTTTGAATCTGAACCCTGTAAGAAGCGGCACTCTCCAGTTTGCCATCGGCCTGGCCCGGGCATCGGGCGGGTTCAGTCGCTTGCTGACAACGGGGCTGCTGGGCTCCGGAGGACGCCTGTGTGCTGGCCAACCCTGTGTGGCACGGCCCATCTTCAGGAGCATTTTCCTCTTCAGCTGACTCAGACCCTCCCCAGGTCCTCGTCCCCCGACCTGGTTCCTGCCCCCGCCCCCCACGAAGACCTCCAGTGCCCCTGTCTGCCCTGTTGGCTGCTTGGGTTTGAGCTGATGGGCTTTTTCTGTCCACATTTTATTGTGGCAAAATATGTGTCCCACACAATTTGCCACTTTAACCATTTTACACGTATAATTCAGTGGCATTAATTATATTTACAGTGTTGTGCAACTATCACCACCACCCATTTCCAAAACCTTCACGTCAGGCAGAAACTCTGAACCCATTCAGCAAAAACTCCCCGTCCCCCACCCCCAGCTACCTTCTGTGTCTACGAATTTGCATATTCTAGGTATTTTACGGAAGTGGAACCCCACGATATCTGTCCTTTGGCGTCTGGTTTATTTCACTCAATGCATTGTTTTCACGGTCGTCCGTGTTGCAGCATATGTCAGAATTTCGTCCCTTTTTATTGGTGAGTAAGAGCACACTGCACACAGCGCGTGGTGTCCACCCATCCCCCTGACGGCCCGGCGCCCAGAGCCCCGGCGCCTCCTTCTCCCTGTTCTGCTCCCAGCGGTGGCTGTGCAGGCGTCCTCTGGGCGTCCTCTGGGCCTCCCAGGGCTCGGCGCACCGTCACTCTTCTCCAAGCACTTCCCCGCGGGAGAGCCGCACCGTGAAGGCATGCCCCAGTGTCACCAAATCTCCACTACTGTCTAAAGCTAGAACAGGTTGGTTTGGGGTTGAAAGAAGGATTCACATGTTAATACCTGCATCACAGTGTGATGATGAGCATTTCCTGGCTGCTTCATCAGCTCCAAAGCAAATGTGTAAGGAGAAAGGCATGAATGTGAATTACTGAGGAAATATTTCAACAGCATACAGCTTTAGAAATAGCACAAAGTGCTTACTGTGCCATCGAGACAACCTCAGCTTACTAGGTAGTCATTCAAAGGTATGAGATAAAAGTCAGCTACCCATCTCTACAAAGACTGTTAATTAACTTCTTACACCAGAATGGTCAAGCAGAATAAGTAACAATTTTGTACATGCCATTTTTCACATGAACTAATCCTTATACCAGAGTCTCCATTTCTCTGGAATGAACCCCCCAGTTCCGTACAAACTTTCCTCTATTTCCCCAAATTACCTCTCTCTTCATTTAATTCCACAATCTTCCTTAAGTCTTTTTCTTCCAAATGAATTTACCAAGTTCTGAAAGATTCCTTTCCTTATGGGGAATGCAGCCCCTCCAACTGAATCTGAAGACAAGCCCTTGTTCTTTTGGACCAGCACAGAGTGCTGGGGGTAGAGCTGCAGGCGCCCACGGAGGCTTTGTTGTTTTTGGTAAGTACTCGGTAGAGCTTGACTGTTCTCTTAAGAGGATGAGTCCATCGAATCTAGAAGTTGCAAACCGACAGCCTGGGGACATATTTCCACCTGCAGACAGGTTGCACTTGGCTTGCACAGGACTTCTATTTATTTATTTTTTAGTGCTTTAAGATGGAAGGGGCCCTGTCCTGTCCACACCCCCTGTACCCTTCCACCCCAAGTCTGCTCTCTCCTTTCAGAGACACCGCTGCCATCGTGGCTTCCTATTTCCTCTGCTAAAACTTAGCCTGAATTCCAGGGAAGGGGTAGGGAAAAGATTCCCTTCTTGAGGAACACTGAATCCTCTCCCGCTCTAAGATTGCCCGATGCTATGTCTCTAACATGTTGCAATTTGCTGCTTGGAATGAGTGGATGGTTTCAAGATTTTAAAGTGTCTTTCATTTTAGTATATGCTTTAAATTAGACAAGCAGAATCCCCAATGGGGATGAATCCACTTTGGCCCAACAATCTGCTTCTGGAGTGTTTTGTTCACTCTTATCATCTGACGCATGGTTTAACAAAGAATTCAGAATCCTACACGTTCATGACATAAAGACGTAAGGACGCCCAACGGCTCTCTTGTTCCGCCTCGCCTATTAACAAGCTTTCTGAAAGATCATACAGATGTAAAGAAGCATCTCCAATTAAGACTTTATTTCATTCATATCAGACAGAACAAGTGCAACTTGAATGTACAAGGTCTGAACAAACGTAAAAAAGGGGAAGAAAACAACGGAAAAGTTTTTTTAATCAGATTCATGCAAAGAAATGAAAGGGACACTGCTGACATCACTCACCCTGTCTTACCTCGGTTTGCAGCAAATGCGAAGGACACTAAGGGACTTCCAGTGGGAACCCAGACCGTGGGGTATCAGGAAAAGTAAGAGCAACTAAGGAGAGAGGTGAACTTTCCCCAGAATTCAGACGGCACGGTACAAACTTCCTTTCTGTGTTCAAGACAGTCCTTGAATAAATTTCCAAGCCTGGCATTAGAAACTACCTCAAAAGGCTGATAAAATAACTTTCCTTTTTCCTAGGAAATGCTATCAGTGTCTAAGGAATCAAGGGTTTTCCTTTAAAGTGCATCTGTACACTTATATATGCAGGCAAAGTGTTCTACAGAAAAAGGAATCCTTCCACAACGGAGGAACGTGAATAACTGCTTTGGGAATTCGCTCCCTGATCCGTGAGCTTTAGCATCTTTGTATCTGCTGGGGTTGCACTTTGCCTTTTCAGTAAAGCCTGTACTCTCTCTCTTCAGCCAACCCTGAAAAAGTCCTTGGAGTCTGGAGGACATCGTAAGATCTGAGACAGAGCTCTTTACAGATCAGTTCTCTATCGGCAGACTGAGCCCTTCGTCTCTGTAAAGCACCACAGTTACTTCAACGGCAATGGGAGAAAAGCTAAGATAATCTCATAAATAGTTCAAGGTCCTTACAAACACTGCGCCCAAATGTAACTGTATATTCCTTTGACACCATTCGACTCTCGTAAACATACAGGGCACCACAATGTATGAGATGGATGCCATTCAAATACATTACCTTATTTATTTATGTTTATATATTTTATTTTTTCAATTTCATTCTTTTATATACATGTTTTTGGTAATTGTAGTAAAGATGCTGGTGAAAAAGTAATCTGCTTGACAATTCGTGCAAAAGTAAAAAAAAAACACTGATTTAAAGAAAAGTAATTTTTACAACTATTCAGCCCCAACAAGTTATTATAAGCAGTTAGGCAATATCATGACTTGCAAAGTTATACTTAGCATAATGTTGCAATTCAAAATATGGCACAAAATAAACAGTACAGGTAACAGTCCCAACTGGCTGAACTTAGCCAGGTTTTGACAAATTTGGTTTTAAGTTGAACTTTGATTCTATAAAAAGTTTCCTGCAAGTATTGAAAAAGAAACAGTGTACATGAAAGAGAATTCAACAATGTTTACAAAATGCCAAAAGTTATTATTCTGCCCCCCCTTTACCATAAATAATTAATGAAGCCCCACCCCACCCCCCACCCAGCGTCAAAAAGATTTACAAAGATAAATTTAGCTCAGTGAACAGAACCAAAAGGTGACTGTGTTTAGACAGTGCCTCGTGAAAAGCTCAAACAATTTCATAAGAATTCATATATATCGTCTGTTGAGGAGTATAAATAATCCCATAGCATTGCTCTTTGAGTTTTCAAGACTTCTCACTTAAGAGTTGCAATCGTCCTTGTGCTTTGAATAAAACATGAGCTTTAAAGCCGAAAGCTGAGGGTGCCCGGAAATTCACCACCTTCAGAGCTCATTGTGAGAGTTCTTCTCTGCAGCTTTAAACATCAGGATGGAGTTGAAAATTTTGAGAGCCGGGCCCAGCTTAATGCTCATAATTTTAACGATGTCCATCTGGGTCATGAGCAGAAAGGCTTCTCCGTCAATTTGCTAAAACGCAGAGTAAAAGCAAAAGAGCGTGAATTAATCCGACGTAGCGCTGCGGGAACTAGTTCAGGGTTGAACTATCAGCCGTCTCCTAGGCGGTCCCATCACCCCAGCACACCCAGGAGCTCAGGGGCACAACCACTTCCTGACTCGTGGATCCTCTAATCTGTAACAGCACAACTGCCCACACCCAGTGTGGCTGCGAGCACAGTTAAGCTCACAGGTCTGGAAAATCAGTCCCCAGGGCAGTGCACGGTGCCTGAACCTGCCCAGGCTCGCTCTGACTTGGGCTCTAAGTCAAGAAAAACAGGGAAAACTCTAGGGTGCCCGAAGGCAGGGCATATCACAGTAGGTTTTTAAAATAGAGAAGCCAGTCGGTACACAAATCTTTGTGAATATAAACAAAAGAATTCAGGCAAAGATAGTGACATGCCGTTTCTTAAAAAATTAGTCCTCTACCATAAAGAAAAAAGAAGTTAGCGGCACGGCTCTGGTCCCGTCTGCTTGTGGGCCTGAGGCCGGCTCCCTTAGTGTGCGCTGAGCGGGGGGCCGCGCGGCACACCCAGCCGGCCCAGGGCTCTAACGCGCTGGTGCCTGTCACCCCCATGCCAGCCCGAGGCCGCGACCAGGACGGACTCGCTTTCACAGCCGCAGCCCTGAAGCCAGCGGCCCCAGGCGAGGGAGGAGAGTGACACAGGCTGCCCAGGAGGCGAGTTCCCGGCGTGCTGAGAGGCTGGGATGGGGAAGGCAGGCGTGGGAGGGAAGGATGAGACCTGGTAGGTTATGATGAGTGAGGTGACAGCAGAAAGAATCAGAAGCTGAGGTGGATGCGGGCTTGGCGTGTGCTGCTGCGCGGGTGCCCTGGGGCTGGCCTCGGGGTAAGGAACGGAACTGACACCGTCAGACTGAGGAAGCCCCTTCTCAGAGCCCCGTGCGCCCCGTCAGGTCCGCGCGATGGACCACCGAGTTTATTTTCTTTCTGCTTTTCAGTGTGTAGAAACTAGGTAATCTCCTAGAGAGACGGAGGCTCCGAGACTGCCTCGCGAAGGCCCCCAAGCGAGGAAGCAGGGCCTGGGGGCAGGGCCCACCCTTCCAGCTCTCCGTGCTTCCCACCGCCCTGATTTCCCTCCGACCCTGACCTGAGATCACAGTGACATTCTCCGCCTCAATACGTCTGTCTCGGGTTATAAAGGCGCATGTGCCGTGACAAAAGCCTGTTAGCTGTCCTTATGTTCCAGGTACTCTACTAGGGCCTGGGCCACAGCAGAGACTCAAACAGCCGAAAAGGTAGAACAACCCCAAGCCCCAATTCCTTTTGGGGTGCACATTCTCGTGGTGGGGACAGACTGTACACAATGACATAGTGAGTAAATTGTCTTATAAGTTAGAAGGTGACCGGTGCTGTGAGAGAATAGCCGGCTGGGTAGAGGGGCGAGTGGCAGGACGCCCAGGGCAGACTCGGAGAAGGCAGCACCTCAGCAGAGGGGAGGAGCCAGGTGGGCATGTGGGGGAGAATGTTCTAGCCGCGGGGAGAGCCAGAGCAGGCTGCAAAACTGAGGAACATCAAGGCGGATGGTTTGGCTGGAGCAGCACAAACAAGAGGCAGGGGGTAGAGCCACGAAGGCCAGGAGGTGAGAGCGTTTACAGGATGCTGGACAGTAGGCCCTGGTAAGGAGACACGAAGTTACTGGGCAGATCTGAGCAGAGGAGAGATGCGATTTGATCTGTATTTTAGCAGGATCACCCTGGCTCTGCAGGGAGCCCTGTGGGGAAGCAAGAGTGGGGTGACAGCTTAGGGTGGCAGGACTGGAGGTGGAGAGAAGCAGTCAGAATCCCCATGTTTTCAAAACACAGGATTCCGAGAGACTAGACGTGGGGTGTGTCAGCCAGAGGTGCCAGGCATGGCTTCAGCAGCAGCCATCCTGATGGGCATGCTTCGCCCTTCAGAAACGACTCTCAGGACGTGAGGAACACTCTGTCAGCGTTCACCGTGGGTCTCACAGCCAAGGCCCAGCGACGCGGTGCGACACGTGTGCGTGAGGACGCTTCACCTTTGCATCGTCCTCCTCAGCACGGCACAGGAGCAGACGAGCTCTGTAACAGAGGGTGGGGCAGAGCCTGTGCTCCCAGGAGGAACACGTCACAGTGAACAAGGACAGGAAGGACGCGTGTGCAGGTGAAAGACCACGCCGCAGGGTCTGGCTTTCAGGATATCTGGTGTTTGAAGAGTGTCTTCAAAGATAATATGCCATGAACACAAAGAATTTTTCAGAGATGACGTGTCATGTTGAATCTGAACGTGAATCTTATTGACTTAAACTAAATAGTGGAGTGAACCTATATGGATTACCTAACATTAACAGTCAAAAATAAGATCTTTAAGACAGAGGATGCGGTGTGGAGCTGTACGCGTCGCAGAAGGACATGTTCCCCAACTTGACCCGCTCCTGCGGGCCTCACCCCTCTGCAAGGAGGGTCTGCTGAGATCACAGGTCAAGGTGGCTCAGCTCGGCCAGGATGGGTGTTAATCCCGTTACCAGAGTCCCCTGTAGAGGGAAACCCTAACAGAGAGAAGGCCACAGAAGGAGCGGTCAGGGGCGGACGCTAGAGGACTCTGAAGGGAGAGGCCAGAAGTGGCGGCCAGGTGTGCTGCCACGTGACAGGAGACCCCAGACCAAGGACCTGGCAGCGGCCGCAGGACGCTGGTCTCTGGGAAGAAAGCATCGCCTTGAAGATGCCTTGGTTTGGACCTTCCATCTACCTCAAAAATGTAAGCAGGTAAATTCCCGTGGCTTAAGCCAAACCATTACATGGTATCTGCTTACGCAACCAAGAAGACGAAAATTGATGGGATGTAAATTTACTTTCAAAAACATTTTATCATTTCACAAAGGTAGTGACTAACTCATATCCCTCAAAGAAAAGAGCAACAGCGTCCCCTGAGCACCCAGAGAGTAGTACACCACCACTTACGATTTAGAAGTTGGGGTGGATGCATGGGTAGTTTAGTGGTTAGAATGCCTGCCTTTCATGTGGGAGACCCAGGTTCGAGTCCCGGACCATGTACTACCCCCCCCCAAAAAAAAGAAGTTGGGGCAAGAAAACTCAAAATCTGAGTTACTGCCTATTAAAGATCCACTAGAAAGAAGGTAAGCATTTCTGAAATAACTTAAATCAGGAAGAGGATGCTCACAGAGTCACATGCATTCTTACAGGCATGCGTCTGACATGTAAATAGCCATCAGCCTAAGGACGTCACTACCAGCTGCTGGCCTCCTGCCCTCCCTACCCTCGAGCAGTGCCCATAACAGACGTCCGCTGTCCTTGACCGCAAAGCCGGAACAAGGCACACATGGCTTCCCAGTGGCCAGCAGATGGTGGACGAAGCCAGACTTCTGAGATGAGTCTACTTCTGCCTTCCAGAGCATGCCACACAGCTGGGTCAGAGCCATGACTGACTGCCCTGCTCGAGGGGGTGGAGGCAAGAGCCTTATTCTGCAGGAATCTGGTGGAGAGTCGCCCGCTGCACGCCAGCACCATCAGGCCGAGGGAGTTAGAAATCGTACTCCTTTTTACTCTAATGCTCAACAGAGGGGGCACCATTATCCTGCATCCCTTACTCAGAAGTACTGCACAAGTAGTTGAAAACAATCAATAAAATAATCTTCCAAAAGCAGACTGTAATAAATATCAGTTCTTATAAACATTGCTAGAAGATACGTAGGATCTAAGGGTTTTTGTTTGTTTGTTTGTTTGTTTTTTTTAATTTGCATATGGGCAGGAGGCACCAGGGATCGAACTCCAGACCTCCAGCACGGCAGGTCGGAGCTCTGCCTGCTGAGCCACGGCAGCCGCCCTCTAAGGGGTTTTTAGCAATCACAGTAATGTTGTTTAAGTACCAAATGGAGTAGATTTTGCTATTGCTAAAATGATGGGTAAAAAATAAATAATGGAAACTATTTCACTTTATTAAAAAATGGAATGCTGTTTGTTTATTTCTTTGGTTTCTTTCTGTGTTATAAATTATACAAATGCATCCTATATATATATATAACATGAGCTTAAAAGTACTGTGGTGGAGCATCATAAAATGGTGTTTACAGACATTTCCTTACAATCACTTCTTATTCAAAGACATTTTTAAATAACTGATTCATGCTGCTTGTTAGCTAAATATCAATTTGTCAATTTTGATATAACGCATCTCCTCCCACCTCTGCGAACTCAACACACTTCACTAGTCCCTGCGTTGCAGGGCTCTGACCCATCCGGGACATACTGCAATCTAACAGAATACTTACTTCATCTTTGAAAACCTTTCCATGCTCCTCACACCCCGGCAGACTCTGGATGAATTCTGACACCTGTCAAGATAACATCAAAATTCCCAGTTAAAAAGGAAGCCAGTACATGAATGCCACAGGTTCAAAATATTTAACCCAGAATATTTTCCTCTTTCATAAAAAGTTTAAAACCCCAACACATTCACGAGGCCCCTTCCTCAGTGTAGCACTCCCACGTCCGGCTGCCGGCCAAGAGAGCAACTAAAATGTACCTCATCTGTGCTCCATTTGGAGACTTTACTGGCAGGAATTCCAGCTACGGTTGGGAGAAGTTTGCTCTGCTGCTCCCAGCGCAACGGCAGACACGGAATTGGGGACTTGAAGGACAGGAAGACAGCCGACCGGCGCTGGGCCTGCTGGACAGCACGCTCTTCCCGGGCGCCTGGTCAAGTGAAACAAGTGGGAAGTCAGAATCTGAAAAGGAGCAACAAAGCCTCAAATGCCCACTTCCTCCCAGACAAAGAGACCGGGGGTGGCGGGGGGAGGCAGTGGTTCCCTCAGCGTCACAGTCACCGCAGACTTCCCCTCCTCCGGCTTTTCTGAAGGCGACTCCAGAGAACAATCTGCAAACCCAACTGCACATCCACGTTTGCTCACCGGCCAGCAGTGCACAGACATGTTTCCTGGTGCCCC
>PVIY010036236.1:0-25618 GCA_004026745.1 Myrmecophaga tridactyla
GGACAACGTCCTAGAAAGGCATAAACAAGCAACATTGACCTGAGAAGAAATAGACACCACAACAAACCAATAACAAATAAAGAGATTGAATCAGACATCAAGAAACTCCCCCGAAGGGAAAGTCCAGGACCAGATATCTTCACATGTAAATTCTACAAGCATTCAAGAAGGAATTAGTACCAATTCTATTCAAACACTTTGAAGAAATGGAAGAGGAGGGAAAGCTACCTAACTCATTCTATGAAGCCAACATCACCCTAATATCAAAGCCAGGCAAAAATACCACAAGAAAAAGAAATTACAGACCAATCTCCTTACTGAATATAAATTCAAAAATCCTCAACAAAATACTTGCAAATAGAATTCAGCAGCACATTAGAGGAATTATACACCATGACCAAGTGGGATTTATTCCAGGTATGCAAGGCTAGGTCAATACAAAAAAAATCAATAATATACCATATGAATAAATCAAAGCAAAAAACCACATGATCATCTCAATTGATGCAAAAAAAGGCATTGAAAAAATTCAACATCATTTCTTGACAAAAACTCTTCAAAGGATAGGAATAGAAGGTAACTTACTCAACATGATAAAGGGAATATATGAAAAGTCCACAGCTAACGTCATCCTAAATGGAGAAAGACTGAAAGCATTCCCTCTAAGATCAGGAACAAGACAAGGATGCCCACTGTCACCATTGTTATTTAACATTGTACTGGAAGTTCTAGCCAGAGCAATTAGACAAGAAAAAGAAATACAATGCATCCAAATTGGAAAGGAAGAAATAAAACTCTCACTGTTTGCAGATGATATGATACTATATGTCAAAAATCCTGAAAAATCTACAACAAAGCTATTAAAATTAATAAATGAGTCCAGAAAGTGGCAGAGTACAAAATCAACACCCCAAATCAGTACTGTTTCTATATACTAGTAATAAGCAATCTGAGGTGGAAATCAAGAAAAAAGTTCCATTTAAAATAGCAACCAAAAGTCACTAATATTTAGAAATAAATTTAATTAAGGATACAAAAGACCTACACACAGAAAACTCTAAGAAATTGCTAAAAGAAATAAAGAAGACCTAAATATCTGGAAGGGCATACCAGATTCATGGATTGGAAGACTAAATAAAGTTAAGATGTCAATTTTATCCAAATTAATTTATAGATTCAACATAATACCAATTAAAATCCCAACAACTTACTACGCAGAAATAGAAAAACCAATACCAAATTTATTTGGAAGGACAGGGTGCCTGAATAGCTAAAAATATCTTGAGAAAGAAAAATGATGTGGGAGGTCTCACACCACCTGACTTGAAAACATATTACAAGGCTACAGTGGTCAAAACAGCATGGCACTGGCATAAAGATAGATACACTGACAAATGGAATTGATTTGAGTGTTCAGAAATAGACTCTTCCACCTATTGACCAACTGATCTTTGAAAAGGTGGTCAAGCCAACCCATCTGGAGAGAGCAGCCTCTTCAATAAATGGCATTTGGAAAAACTGCATATCCATATCCAAAAGAATGAAAGAGGATCCATATCTCATACTTTACACAAAAATGAATAAAAGACCTAAGCATTAGAGCTAAGACCATAACTTTAAACTTTTAGAAGAAATATAGGGAAATATCTTATAAATATTATGATAGTAGGTGGCTTTCTAGACCTTATACCCAAAGCAAGAGCAATGAAAAAAGAAATAGATAAATGGTATCTCCTCAAAATTAAACAGTTTTGTGAATCAAAGAATTTTGTCAGGGAAGTAAAAAGGCAGCCTGCATAATGGGAGACAATACTTGGAAACCACATATCAGGTAAACCACTGATATGTGAGAATATACAACTACAACTCAACAACAAAAAAAGACAAACAACCCAATTGAAAAATGGGCAAAAGACATGAACAAATACTTTTCAGAAGAAGAAATACAAATGGCTAAAAGGCACATGAAAAGATGCTTAACTTCACTGGCTATTAGGGAAATGCTAATCAAAATCACAATAAGACATCTCACATCCACTAGAATGGCCATTAATAAAAAAAAAAACAGAAAATGACAATTGCTGGAGAGAATGTGGAGAAAGAGGCACATTTATCCACTGTTGATAGGAATGTAAAATGGTGCAACTGATCTGGAAAGCAGTTTGACGTTTCCTCAGGAAGCTAAGTATAGAATTGCCATATGATCCAGCAAACCCATTACTAGGTATATATTCAGAGGAACTGAAGGCAAGGACACAAATGGACATTTTTACACTGATTTTTATAGCAGCATTATTTACAATTGTCAAGCGATGGAAACAGCCCAAATGTCCATCAACGGGCGAATGGATAAACAAGCTGTTATATATACATATATATGATGGAATGTTATGCAGCTGTAAAACAGAATAAATTCATGAAGCATGTAACATGGTTGAACTTCGAGGACATTATGCTGAGTGAAATTAGCCAGAAACAAACAAACAAAAAAACAGGTACTGTATGGTCTCACTAATATGAACTAACATTAATTCATGAACTTTGAAAGATAAAGGTAAGAACACAGGTTATTAGGAGATAGAAGGAGGGTAGAGATTGGGCATTTGGTGCTGAACACAAGAATGTGCAACAGAATTGATTATAAAAATTCAGAAATGGATAGCACAGTACAATTTGATTGTAGCGCAATAATATAAATACACTGAATGAAACTGAATGTGAGTATGGTTGAGGGAGAAGGGCTAGGGGCTTGTATGACACCAGAACCAAAGATAGAGGATAAAGACTGAGATGCTATAACTTAGGATGCTTAGAGTGGATCATGATTGTCAGGTTTTAGAGGGTAGCCAACTGAGAAATCAGAGAAACTGAGTCTGAGTTTAAAATTTTATTGTCCCTGGGCAAGGTTCCTGGGTCCGGGTGCTCAGGGTGCCGGCTGGGGAAGTCGCGCCCCCCTAGGAGCAGCGGTTAGATATAGGCTAGCTAGTGAGGGGTGCTGACGATGCCTACGGGGCCTCCTGTGGTAGGTTAGGCGTTTTGCCCGCTTTAGGGCTGGAGGCATAGCTACAGACCGAGTGCAGTGGGGTCCTTTGTTTGTCAGGGCAGGTCCTGATTGGCTGAGTTTGAACAGCTGTATGCCTGGATATTCACGGGTTTTAGTTCGGGTGGGGGCCTTCCAGCCAGAGGCTACGGGGCCAGGCCTTACAATGATGATAATTAAATGTACAAATATAAAAACGTTCTTTCATGGGGGACAACAAATGAATGCCAACATTGCAAGTTGTTCAAAATGGGATGGTATACAGGAATAAATACAATCAGTGCAAGCTAGGGTCTATAGTCCATAATAATACTGCAGTATGCTTCCACTGAATGTAACAAAGGCATTATGCCAAAACTGAATGTCAGCAAGCAAGGGATATGGGGAAGGGGTATAGATTCTTTGCAGAAGAAAAGGAAATGTCTTCATATGGATTATGGTGGTCAAAACATGGCTATTTGGGTTGTATGATGTACAAATAAAACTCTTTACAATAACAAGTGCTAGAAAAAATGTGGAGAAAGAGATTCACTGTTGGTAGGGAAGCTGAGAGGTGCAGCTGCTTGGAGGGCAGTGTGGTGATTCCACAGGGGCTTAGGGGTGAGGTTGCTGTATGATCCTGCAGTTCCATTGCCGGGTATATAACTGGAGGAACTGAGAGTGGGGACACCAATGAACATTTGCACACTGGTGTTTATGGTTTCAGTGTTTGTGATTTGCAATGGATGGAGGTGGCCTAAGGGTACAGCGGCTGAGGAATGGAAGGGGGATCTGTGTTGTATACATACAATGGACTATTGAGCAGCTGCCAGAGAGAATGAAGTTGGAGGCATGCAACTAGGTGAATGAAACTTGAGAACAGTATGTTGAATGAAATGTCGATAAAAACCCCACAAATGTTACCATGCTTCACTTATATGGACTAACTATAATACAGAAACTCAGGGAACTGAAGTCGAGAGCATGGGCTAACAGGTTAGGGCCTATTTTAAAGAGCCCTAGATTGTAACCTGTTAGAGCAGTCATATCTATTCTAGGTTTGTAACTGTTATTTCTAAATTCTGAGATACTGAGTTCTTTGCATATAACCTGGTCATTCCCAGAAACTTTGGGTATTTATATGACATCTGAGACTCAGAGCTAGAGCTCTGATGCTAAGGAAGTCAGCATTACCCCATACAACAACTGTTAATGAAATTGAAAAAGTGATCGGACTTTCACTAGGGATATGAGTGAAGCTGATTGAGAGAGGACTAAGTAAATCAGAATACAGAGTAAAGGATGATATGGTACATATTTTAAAACTGCAACTTCTGTGTGAGAACAAAGGGAGAGATGTTTATTTAGTGCAAAATTTATATTTTGGGTATCGTATTACCTAATATAATTTTATGGTCAGTTTAGTTGAACACCATAATTCCATGGACTTTTGAATAGGGCTTGAGATCTTGTTGGTTTCTACAGGTTAGTGTGATGCCCCAATATATCCCAAAATAATTTGGGCAGAGAATAAAAAAGTATGTGCAAAGTCCCCTTGGGTGACTGGGGAGAAAGGAGGAAATATTAGACTTCCACATTTGGGGAATTCCTGATATTCTCACAAGCAGTGGGGACAACCAGTTCTATAGGCTGAGCCCTCAATCTTGGGGTTTGACTCTATGAAACTTATTCCTGCAAAGGAGAAGCTAAGCCTACTTATAATTATGCCTAAGAGTCACCCCCTGAGAACTCCTTTTGTTGCTCAGATGTGGCCTCTGTCTCTAACCCAACTTGGCAGGCACTGCCCTGCCCCCTACATAGGACATGACTCCCAGGATAAGCCATGATCTGGCATCATGGGACTGAGAAAGTCTTCACCAAAAAGGGGAAAAGAGAAATGAGACAAAATAAAGTTTTCAAGTCTAAGATTTCAAACAGAGTTGAGAGATTATCTTGGGGGCTATCCTTATATATTATATAGATATCCCCTTTTAGGTTATGGTGGATTGAGGTGGCTAGAGGGAAGTACCTGAAAGTGTTGAATTGTGTTCCATTAGTCTTGATTCTTGAAGATGATGCATAAATATATAGCTTTTGCAATTTGACTGTGTGATAGTGAAAACCTTGTGTCTGATGGTCCTTTTATCCAGGGTATGGGCAGATGAGTAAAAAACTAAGGAAAAATAAATAAATAAATAGTAGGGGTTGGGGATAAGGGTTAAAAAGTTGGGTAGATGGTAATACTAGTGGCCAATGAGAGGAAGGAGTAAGGGGCATGGGATGTATGGGTTTTTGTATTCTTCTTTTTATTTCTTTTTCTGGAGTGATGCAAATATTCTAAAAATGATCATGGTGATGAATACACAATTATTTGATGATACTATGAGCCATTGATTGTATACTGTAGATGCACTGTATATATGTGAAGATTTCTTAATAAAAATATTTTTAAAACTATGGGTTTGAGAGGTTTACTTCCCAGGGACTCTGATTTGTTAAACGTGGGCTATGTCCCAGGAATCTCCATTTCTATCACTCTTGGCTTGGTGAATCTAATGCAAGAGAACTCTTCTCTGAGGGACCCTGCTGTAGGATGTCAGTTCATAGCTCTTTGGGTGTGAACATAGTGCTGTGAAATGTGTGACCCATTCAGCTTGGTTTGCTCCCTCTCTCCTGGGACCAAGGTTTTTTCTCATGATTTCCGTAGTCCTGATATTTGTGTAGTCTTCATAGAGTAGGCATCATTTTTTCTAAAAACACGCCTCAATTTCCTAGGTGGTTTCTATGTATATTAAAATTTGAGAACAACTTTTTGAAGGGAACATTACAATTTGATTCAAACCTTCATAAAATCTCATAACCGGTATATGGAACGAATGATATGTTGGTCTGAGTATTTGGACTTAAGAAAGCAACATCCTAAGCAGAACAGTGAGACAAGAAAAAACTAACAAATAGATGAAATAGATGAGATGCTGGAGAGGAAAGAATATGTGTGTGTGTGTGTGTGTGTGTGTGTGTGTATAATATACAATATACAATATAATCCAGATTTAACAAATTTGTCTAAAAGTTGCATGCATTGAAAGGTCACTTAATTCTCTGAAAACTCATACCAAATCTCTTTGCAGGGGCAGGTGTTCGAACACATCCTGATTGGATTTCTCCACTGGAGTGAGTCTCCTTATCCCTAATGGACCCCAACTCAACATTAACTCTCAGTCATGGTCCCCAAGTCATTTACTTCAGAGTCTCCTGAATGTGCGAGTTAAAAATGCAGATTTCTGGGTGCCACCACAAATTCAGTGAGGTATCTGGGTAAAGCTTGGGAATTCCATTTGCATTGTTATAAAGTGTTTGAGCTGATTCTTATGCATACTGCAGTCTGAGGATGTCACTTTTGAGAGACTGCTATAATGCAGTACACTGTACTTCTGTGGTGAGACAGAAGTCCCAATACAGAGATATTTCGGGAAGCTAAGGCTTATGGGGAATGGACAGTACAGCTGCTTGGAGTCAGCAGGCTTCAGACTTTAGCCAGCTCTGCTCCCAACTGGCTGTGAGAACCTGGGAAGTCTCTGAATGTGGAGTTGGCTCAAATATCTGATAATTGTTAAAATTAGGAGCCAGTCTCTATCCTGAAAAAGATAGCTTGAATTTCTCTGTTTAGAAACAGGATAGCTCTGCACTGTGAATTGCTCTTAGTTAATTTGACTATTCAGAAAATTTTGGGTCCTTTTATTAAAATTCCACAAAATCCCTTATGTATCCATTCATCCCCCAGTTTTCTGCTAGGTGGTATTTTATATTGAAAAACAACCTCAGATCAAATTCTCCCAAATATTCCCATTTTTGTTTGCAGGAAGACACCAGAAAAGTTATACTACCTGTTCCTGTAAGCACAGAAAGTTCCCTATTTTCTGACTTTTGGCACTTCTATAAACATCTTAAATGAGATGCTCTCTGTGAGGTTGATGCAACACCATTTTGACCCCTAGAAACTAACTTTCTATTCAGATCAGATGACAATATTCTGTGAAGTGAGAGAGATACAGGACCAAGTAAAGTTTTAGATGGTTCCTGGGCTTGTTGATTTTATTCTCCTGGTTCAAGAAAGTTTGATGAGGTCCAGCTAATCTTTCTAGTCCATGATATACCCTGAATTCCATTTATATCACAGAACAAAAATAATATCTAACATTCTTTATACTAATAAACCTTCTAGTGTTGATTTTGATAGCCATATTTAAAGTTCTTGCTAAAAATCCTTTGGAGTCTAGGATTCTTGATAAGTGTACTTCATATCCTAACTAAATGCCTCCAAGATCTAGATATTACTTACATCACACAGTCTACACTGAGCCCTTCTAAAGTAAATTACCACCCAGCCAGTATTAATGTACGACCAGCTTCTTTTTTTCTAACAGATGTTGACCTCAAGTTTAGGAGCAATTTAGCAATCTATGTAAAGTGTTGATTTAATCACTGGAGACATTGTCCTGGAGTTTCCAACTAAGGTTTGAGTCATATGTGTTTTACATGTATTTAAAATCTGAAGGGGTCATAAAGGGGAAACCACAGTTCCATTACCCATCTCCCACACCGCCTGCCTCCACAAGGAGGCAGCACTTCACGCAGAGGAGAACCAGTGTTACACCTAGACTCTCATGGTCTCTCCCAGTCCTTTGTGTTGCCAATAGATTGATTAAGATTATCAGTCAACTGAATCAATAGGTGCAAAATTGAGTTTGAGGTTTTTTATTAGTAGGGGCAGGAGAGAGCATTTGTTTTATGAGTAGAAAGACCTGGTAGCCACAGGTGGTTAGAGGTGAGCAGATGAATTGGGGAAGATGAACCATTAAGATAAGACAGCTCACTTACCTAGGTGACAAAGTAAAAGTTGAGTCTCTAGTGTCAGGATGGCTGAAAGGACTTTGAAGAATGGGGAAGTTTAACATGGGAATTTATATTGTTTGCGGTGTGGTATAATAATGGAATCCTTTCCTATTGACACTCATTTTTAGATGTTTTGATGATTTGAGGTGGGAGACATGAAAATTCAGCAGGGCCATGAAATGAACATTGGAGGTGACTTTTGGAATGAGAAATTCCTGGGAATTTATACAAATATTTGTAAAGGAAGTGGACCTTCCATAGAAAGGGGGTTGATGATTTGAGAAAATCTGTTTCACATCTGAAGTTGTAGGGTAACCCCACCCTCAGGCTAAAACTAGTGGTTTATTCCAACAAATATTTCTGGAGGACCTATTATTTCAATAGCTAGGTGCTGGTAAGTCATGCAAGGAGAGATAAAACAGTACCTGCTCTCCAGAATTTATTTTCTCTGTAGGGAGACAAAATATTTCTATTTAAATGTTTGGCATGTTAGTGACCATTGTTTTTGCAGCAGCTGCCCCACCCAATTCAGAGAACTTGGGAAGGGATGGACCTCTTGTAGTGGCTGTCAAAGTCACATTGGAATCACTTGGGGCGTTACTTAAAGCATTTAAGATACACGCATGCATATACATTCTTGACTCAAGGTTATTGCTAGGCTCCATATTTCTCTTTTCTCCTGTTCTAGATGCAAATCACAGAAACCTAAATTCCCCCTTCTTATTCCTGTTCTTCAGGGATGCACAGCACCTTAAATGTTACATTCCCTTATTTAGCATCCACATTTGCATAACAAGGCAGTAGGAGCTCACTTTACAAATCCCGGTATCAGAAGAAGTTGTCTATAAGCCGGTGGTCTACCAGCCAGCATATCTGATAGAACAGCTTTCCAGCCCAGTAAAAAAAATGTTGTCAGCCTCTTGGAACACATTTCATGGGGTTTAGAGAATAAGCACACAATTGTTCCTCTATCCTTTCATTATTTTCTTTTTTCCTTTATCGTTCTCAGTGCTGTTTTTGTCTCCTATAATCAAACGACCCATTTCTGGAAGGTTGGTCTGTTTCATGGTTGTGGCACTTTGGGAAAGGAGGGAAGATCACCTGCCTCGCTCTATGGCTGCTTCTTCCCTGGGAAAGCTTCCAACATCCGTGTCTGTAAGAAAAGACTACAGAAGTAAAATAAATCATTTTCCCACCTTCGCTTCTCTTGAACATTAAAGGCTGATCACCTACAGTCATGATCCTGGCCCTGAATTGGATTGCAGCATCTGATCTGATGGCACAAAGCGAGATCAATATCTGCCACCTTAAAAAGTCAATGGAACATAAATTAGGAAGCGAATGTTTTCTAACTCTGGCCCCAAGCAGTGACTGGTTGGGTGCAAGACATACTGATGGTCAATAAAAAAAGAAAGCAACTTTACTTAACAGCAGGGTAGATAACACTAGGATTATATTATGTATTATTCCTAGTTCTCTTTATTGATCTCCAAATAATGAACTGAAGCATGAAAATCCTGTCTAAAGCTATTCAAGATGTTACTTCCAAAATGTTGTCAGGAAGTTTCTAAGTGTGCTTAGAGAAAAACGTGAGACCAATCCAAGCATTAGTGGTTCTGGCTATAGGTCCTTTGAACATGTAATGTGATCTTGACCAGCCCAAAACATGGTGCTGTTCATGTAGCACCTACAAGAGTCTTGTAGAGCTGTGATTAAGCTGGCTGCTGATGTGCACATGTCATTGCATTGGTTCCTTTGACCATAATACTTTTTCCCTGACATGAGGCTCAAGCTTTTATTATTTCCAAAATTGAACAATTTTTGAAACCCATGAAATGTAAAGAAGAAAATACACCTCACTCACATGGCTATCAACCAGCAATAATCATGGATTACATTTTAGCTTATTTGTTTCCAGGCCTTTTTTCCTTTGTGCTCTCACACACCCACATTTCAGAAGTGGAAACAGAGATAGGTAGTATGTGATCTTTATGCAAACCAAATAGCATCTCCCTTCTTTACCATTTTTGAATGGATTGAAAATTAGCAACACAGGATTAAGATATTATTGATAAAATCTACATTGGAGATTGTTTTATAGCTGCAGGTAGGAGGACTTCCTAATAATGAGACTTATTATTAGACAGACTTCCTTATCTAGCCACAGACATTGCTGGACCAGAGACCTCTCCACATGAGGACAATCTCCTTTTAAATGAACACCATTCAAAGTAGAGAAGAACTGAATTCTCACTTGAGAGTTTGCTCCCTAGAGAAATAAAGTAAGATAAGTAATAAAGGATAATAATACACATACTTGTTTTATTTTCAAATGTATTAATCACTCCTCCTTTCCTCAGAAGGATTAGAGGTAAAGGGTGGAGATAGGCCAGGAATGTAAGGTTTTCTTCACATGGAAGGGGTAGGAAGGGGCTAAGCATTCTATCCTTATAATTTCCTTTTAGTTACTTCTATAACATCCAATATTATAATAGGATTATAATATTACAAAATTACAATAAATACATGAGTATTTCTGGATCTATCAATTTCAACTATAACTCCAAACTCCCAGCCCCACAACCCTCTTTTTTTTTTTTAACATGAGGTCATTAACATGCTTTCCTTTTTTTTTTAAACTATCATTAAGGGAGATAACTTTAATATATTTTTTGCAACTGTAATGGAAGTGTTCCATGCGATGTTTACAGGTTGGTTTTAAAAATTGAAAATTAATATGCAGCATATTTGCATAATTATGATATAAAAAATTTGTTAATTATAGAGCAAAAGTGATCTGACTGCAACTCCTTTTCTATATTTCGATATTACAAACCCTGTTTCACTCAGTTTAAGGGCCTCCTTTCTTACACCCCATCAATGATTCAAAAACATTTCTCATTTAAGTTACTTCATTTATGGTCCATGACATCCTGGTATGGATATTTCAAAATTAATTAATTATTTTTATTAGAAAAGCTGTAGGTTTACAGAAAAATCATGCAGAAAATACAGAGTTCCCATATATCCCACTCACACACATAGTTTTCCCTATTATTAACAGTTTTTATTAGTATGGTACCTTTGTTTCATTGATGAAAAGAATATTATTATAATTGTATTATTAACTGTTGTCCATAGTTTACATTAGGGTTCACTGTTTGTGTTGTATAGTCCTATGTTTTTTTTAAAACATTTTATTCTAGTAACATATATCCAACCTAGAATTTCCCCCTTTGAGCACATTCAAATATACAATCCAGTGATGTTAATTGCATTCACAGTGCTGTGCTGCCATCACCAACATCCATTCCCACAACTTTTCTATCACCCCAAACAGAAATTCTGTACTAAGTAGGCATTAATTCCTAATTCCCTACTTCATATATGATCCATGATATCCTTCCATGGGTTTTTGCTTTTCCCATTGCTTTTATTTAAAATGCCTTACTGTAATTTCTGTACCATGCAATCCACCCATTGTTAAGTATAAAATTCAATGGTCTTTCAATAAATTTATAGAGTTGTGCAATTATCACCACATCCAGATTTAGAAAATTTCTGTCATTCCAGAAAGTTCCCTCATACTTGTTTGCAGTCACTCAACTCCCTCTCCAAGCTCCAGGCAATCACTGATCTGTTTTTTGTCTCTATAGATTTGTCTTTTACGCACATTTCATATAAATGGAATAATATAATAGTATTGTCTTTTGTTCTGTGTCTGGCTTCGTTCACTTAGCATAAAGCTTTTAAGGTTCATCCATGTTGTAGCATATTTCAGTAGTTCTTACCTTTCTGTTACTGAGTAGCATTCCAATGTGTTGATATACCACATTTTGTTATCCATTCACTAGTTAATGGCTTTTTGAAATGTTTCCAGTTTTTGGCACTACAATGGGTAAAACTGCTATGAACATTTGTATACAAGTCTTTGTGTGGACCCGTTTTAATTTCTTTTGGGTAGATCCTTGGGAGTACAATACTGGGTCATATGATAAATGTATATTAACTTTTTAAAGAAACTGCCAAACCATTTTCCAAAGTGGAAGTACCATTTTACATTCCCACTAGCCTTGCATAAGAGCTACAGTTTTTCCATACCTACATCACCCTTGGTATTAAGTCCTTTGGAGTAAAGCCATTTTAGTGGGTGTGAGGTAGTATCTCATTGTAGTTTTACTTTGCATATCCCTTATGACTAATGAGATTGAGCTTCTTTGCATCTTATTTTCCCATTTTGGATACTTTCTTTGATAAAACATCTATTCAAATACTGAGCATCCACATTACCATATGCTCATTGCTACTGTGTCATTGCTTCTAAGCTTCTCTTATAAGTAGAGCTAGGAACAATCTTATTAAAAATTCATACTAACACTTCCAGTTTGAATTTAACATTGCAGGTGTGGGGTGGTTGAATTGTGTCTTCCCAAAAGATCTATTCAAATCCTAACCCCCAGCACTTGCAAATGTGATCTTGTTTGGAAATTGGGTCTTTGAAGATATAATTATGTAAAGATGAAGTCATACTGGATTATGGTGGGCCCTCAATCCAATGACTGATGTCCTTATAAGAGGAAGAGAGGACACCTAGAAACCCAGAGGAGATATGGAGATGCCATGTGATAAGGAGGCAGCGATAAGAGTGATGCAGCTGCTGGGCAAGACACACCAAGGGATTCCTTCTTCACAAATAACTCGAGTTCTTTTCATCTCCCGACTGTACCCTAACTGATAAATATGGTTCAAATGTAAAGTTTTTAAAATAGGTTTACTTTGAGAATTGTCTTCCATCCTTATCTTTCTCAACTGCTCTCTGGAGATAATCCTTTCATTTTCACTGTAGACTTTCTGTGTCTGTTTTTGCAAAAAGAATCAAGCACATACACACATTCTGATTTTTTTCTCTCTCTTCCTCTCTTTTTTAAATACAAAAAAGTACCACCGCATATATACTTCTTGGCATAATATATTCTGCAAATCACTCCATTGCAATTCTTAGAGCTCTTTCTCCGTTGGATAGATGCACGATAGTTTTTCTACCAGCTTCTGATGGATGGCTGTTTGGATTGATTCTAATATTTTATTCTTATAAATAATACTACAGTGAATATTCTTGGGCATATATTGTTTGGTATGTGGGTTAGTGTACTTCAGGGCAGAATTCTAGAAGTAGGATTGCTGGGTTGTTAGTTAAATATGTAATTTTATTATAATTTTACCAGATATTCCTCCATAGAGCTGCCCCATTTTCCATCCTTATCAGCAATGTATGAAAGTGCTTGTTTCATTTCCATTTTGCCAATTGTGTCAAGTTTTAGATTTTTTCAATTTGATAGGAAAGAAATGGCATCTCAGTGTTTTAATCTGTACTTCTTTTACTATAGTGAAATTGAGATTCTTTTGGTATATGCCAGGATCATTCCCTTTCTTTTGTGTGAACTGTCTCTTTATCCCATCTTTCTGTTGGAGTTTCATCTTTTTCTTTTTGATTGTTGAGTGCTTTATGTATCAGGAAGATTAGCTCTTGTTTGTGACATATGCTGCAAATATTTTCTCTTAGTTTGTGACTTGTCTTTTGATTTGCAGATAGTGCTTTTTCATTATGCAGATATTTTTATTTTAATATAGTCAAAATTACAATCTTTTCTTGGACAGTTTCAGTATTTTGAACCATAGTCAAAAAGTCTCCAGTACATGCAATCATATTTTTAATGTTGAAGAGTTCTTTCATGTTCTATGGTTGTTTCTTTTACATAGTTTCTTGTTGTCATTTCATGAAAGCAATAATATCTTGAAACTCTTAGAGGATATCATTTAGAGACTTTAAAAATTTTCTTCTATTCCCTGAAATATCTGTTTTATCTGTAATAATTTTTCTGTTTGTGCATCCTCTTTCATGATGTTTATTTTTCTTGAAAATGTGATTAATAATATTATGTTTAAGAAAGAGAGAGCTGTAGAATTACTGGGAGGTTGTCAACATAGGAATTTCTCTTTGAGTTGAGTGGTCGTGGATTTAACGATTACACAGTGAGGGGAGTTCCCTACTGTCTGAATGAAGACAACATTTTCTGGGGTGCCAGCACCCAAACTCCCAACAGCTCTTCTAATTCTGTATAGGAAATATTTTTTGCCTGCAAATATATGCCAGGGTGCCTGTACTGTGTTGTAGTTTGTGAGTAGGAAGACTACTACAGTGTTTGCAGAACTTAAACTAGTTCCCTTGTTTTTAATCCCACTTTTTTTTTATTGCAAAAGGTAACATATACAAAAAAAGCAATAAATTTCAAAGCACATCACAACAATTAGTTATAGAACAGATTTCAGAGTTTGGTATGGGTTACAGTTCCACAATTTTAAGTTTATCCTTCTAGCTGCTTCAAGACACTGGAGACTAAATATCAATATAACAATTCAGCAGTCATACTCATTTGTTAAATCCTGTCTTCTCTGTTATAACTCCACCTTCTCCCAATCTTTAGGGATACTTGGGCTATGCTCATTCTAATGTTTTCATATTGGAAAGGGCTGTTGATAGGGGATGGAACTGGTTGATGTTCTGAAGAGGCTGGGCCCTCTCTGTTTTAGGACTTATCTGGTCTAGGAACCCATCTGCAGGTTGTAAGTTTCTGGAAAGTAGTCACAGTGCATGGAATCTTTGCAGAATCTCAGATGGAGCCCTAGGTGCTCTGTAGAGGTGGCAGGAATGGTTCTGGTTGGGGTTTGGAAAACCATGGTAAATAGCAATATCTAACTGAAGCTAGTGTAAAAGTAGCCTCCAGAATAGCCTCTTAACTCTGTTTGAACTCTCTCAGCCACTGATACCTTATGTTATTACAATTCTTTTCTCCCTCTTGGTCAGGAAGGCATTGGTGCCAGGGCCAGGCTCATCCCTGGGAGTCATATCCCACGTTGCCAGGGAGACTTTCACCCCTTGATGTCATATCTCACATAGTTACTCTCACTTCTTATTTCCACACTTCATTGTACCATTAGTCTCTGAGTCCAAGGCCCCTCCAGAAATTTATTTTTTTCCCTTTCTTTATGGTCTCCATACATACTACAGTACAGCTTCAACAATATTCCTATATCTGTCAGAAATTTGTTGAAATCCCTCATAAATTTATGGCCCTCATTTGTTTTCCTTTCTGTTATGGACTTACACCTTTTTTCATTCTTTGACTATAATTTTAATGGATCTTTGGGTAAGAAAGAAGAAAAACGTGTTCAAGCCATATTTTAATCTGAAGTCTATGACTACAACTCATCTTTTTTTTAAAAATATTTTTAGTGCAAAACCTTAGCAAACAAACACACACACATTCTTGACATATAAACATTCTATACATGGTGTACAATCAGTGGCTCACAATATCATCACATAGTTGTGTATTTATCACCATGATCATTTTTTTTCCAGAAGTTTATGCATTTATTTAATTGAGTTACAACAAATTTGGCCTTGAAACAAAAAGGGGGGATATTTTTAATACATCCTGCTAGGTCATTTGCATATCTATATAGCTAGACTAAAAGCTGATGCATACTTCATATTCTATACAAAATCAATTGCAGATGGCTTAATGCTCTAAATTGTAAGAGCACAATGGTAAGGAAAATTTTTTAAAGCAGAACTCAAAATTCACAATCAATAATGAAAGACATAGCTGAATTGAAATAATTGTACACTCAAAAATGATGTTCACCAGAAAGGAAACTTTTAAAGGATGAAATGGCAATCCAGAAAGTGGAAGATGATATTTATCACATAAAGCCCACTAAAACCACATGTCCAGGAAGTATAAGTTGCCCTACATAAAAAAGGGAAAAATGAGCAATATATTTGTGATCATATTACAAAACATAATTCCAAAAGATCGATAAATGCACAAAAAAATCACTCAGCCTCATTAAAAATCAAAGGCACATTACATGTTCACTTAGATACCCATGATCATTTTTAGAACATTTGCAACACTCCAGAAAAAGAAATAGAAAGAAAAAAGAATAAACTCATACACACCATACACCTTATCCTTCCCTCTCATTGACCGCTAGTATTTCCATCTACTCAATTTATTTTACCCTTTGTCCTCCCTATTATTTGTTTATATTTTTATCCATTTTTTTAGTCATCTATCTATACCCTGGATAAAAGGAGGATCAGACAGAAAATTTTCACAATCACACAGTTCTCATTGTAAACATTATATCTTTATACAATTGTCTTCAAGAATCGAGGCTACTGGAACACAGCTCAGCAATTTCAGGTACTTCCCTCCACTCACTCCAATATACCATAAACTAAAAAGGGATTTCTATATAATGCATAAGAATAACCTTCAGGATAATCTCTCAACTCTGTTTGAAATCTCTCAGCCACTGAAAATTTATTTTGTCTCATTTCTCTCTTTCCCCTTTTGGCCAAGAAGCCTTTTTCAATCCCCTGATGCTGGGCTCTGGCTCATTCTGGGACTTCTGTCCCACATTGCCAAGGAGATTTACATCCCTGGGAGTCATGTCCCAAAGTAGGAGGGAGGCAGTGAGTTCACTTGCTGAGTTGGGTTAGAGAGAGGCCACATCTGAGCAACGAAAGAGGTTCTCTGGGAGTGACATTTAGGCCTAATTTTAAGTAGGCTTAGCCTATCCTTTGCAGGAATGTTTTATAGGGTAAACCCCAATAAAGGAAGGGCTCAGCCTATTGATTTGTGAGAATATCAGAAATTTTCCAAATGAGGAAGTTGAATATTTCCTCATTTCTCTCTATTCTCCAAAGGGGACTGTGCTGGTTTGAAAGGTATATGTAACCTAGAAAAGCCATGTTTTAATCCTGATCTCATTTTGTAAAGGCAGCCATTTCTTCTAATCCTTATTCAGTACTGTATGTTCGAAACTTTAATTAGATCATCTCCCTGGAGAGGTGACTCAATCAAAAGTGGTTGTTCAACTGGATTAGGTGGAAATGTGTCTCCAGCCATTCCAGGTGGGTCTTGATTACTTTGCTGGAATCCTATAAAAGAGGAAACATTTTGGAGAAAAGAGGAAATTCTCAGAGAGGAGAACGATGTAGCCATGAGAAGCAGAAAGTCCACCAGCCTGTGACCTTTGGAGATGAAGAAGGAAAATGCCTCCGAGGAGCTTCATGAAACAAGAAGCCAGGAGAGAAAGCCAGCAGATGACACCATGTTTGCCAAATGTCTTTCCCAATGAAAGAGAAACATTGAATTTCATCAGCCTTCTTGAACTAAGGTATCTTTCCTTGGATGCCTTAGATTGTACATCTCTATAGACTTGTTTTAAGTGGGACTGTAAACTAGCAACTTATTAAATTCCCCTTTTTAAAAGTCATTCCATTTCTGGTATATTACATTCTGGCAGCTAGCAAACTAGAACAGGGATTTTGCAAATACTTCTTTATTCACTCTCCAAATCTCTCTGGGATTTATCAGGACATAACACTAACCTGGACAAACCAACAAAATCTCATGCCCTATTCAAGATTCCATGTACTCAGGGTGTTCAACTAAACTGACCATACAAGTTACATAATGTGCCACCCAAATTATAAATTTTGCACCAAATAAGCATCTCTCCCTTTGGTCTTGCACAGAAGTTGAAGTTTTAAAATATGGACAACATCATCCTTTATCCAGTCTTCTGATATA
Organism: Myrmecophaga tridactyla; assembly: GCA_004026745.1. Taxonomy (NCBI): domain Eukaryota; kingdom Metazoa; phylum Chordata; class Mammalia; order Pilosa; family Myrmecophagidae; genus Myrmecophaga; species Myrmecophaga tridactyla. The sequence goes on from PVIY010036236.1 coordinate 17,584, forward strand.
CCTTAGTCCTCCTATCCATATCAGCTTCATACATCTCTCTACTTGAAGTCTGATCACTTTTTCAACTTTTTAAACAATTTCTGTATGGGGTACTGATTACTTTTATAGCTTCAGAGCTCTAACTCTGAGTCTCAGGCGTCACATGAATACCTGAAATTTCTAGGAACAACCACGTTATATACAAACAGCTCAGTACCTCAGAATTTAAAATGAACAGTTACACCTCCTGAATTTGTGTGACTGCTGTAAGAACTTACAAACTAGGACCCTTTACAATAAGCCCCAATCTGACTTTAGTTCACTGAGTTTTTATATCATAGTTAGTCCATATGATTGAGGCATGATAATATTTGCCTTTTTATTCCTGACATTTCATTCAACATATAGTCCTTAAAAGGTTCATTCACCTAGTTGCATGCCTCACAACTTCATTCCTTCTTACTCAGTAGTCCATTGTATGTATACACCATAGTTCCCCCTTCCATTCCTCAGTCATTGTACCCTTAGGCCACCTCCATTCATTATGGAACACTGACTGACCAGCTTATTTAAGGGCTTCCTTTTGAGTTAGGTTCAGTCCTGGTCAAATCAATGAATCCTCTATTGATAGCAGTTTAAGTTATTTATAATTTTCATTATTTTGGATAACTTATGAATAACATCTTTTACAAACATTTTTCCTTAGGATAAATTCATGGATATGCAATTTCTGAGTCAAAAGCAGGCCTCTTATGGTTCTTTTTTTTTTTTTTTTTTTTTTTTTTTTTTTTTTTTTTTGCATGGGCAGGCACTGAGAATCAAACCTGGGTCTCTGACATGGCAGGCCAGAACTCGGCCTACTGACCCACTGTTGCCTGCCCCCCTTATGGCTTTTGACACATGTTGTCCTTCACAAATGTCGTACCAGTTATGTTCACAGTTTCAGTGAATGAAAGGGAATTCATTTGTCAAACCACATTGACACTAAATATTATCAATCTATTTAATCTTGGTCAATTTCATGAGCAAAGGTGTTCAAATAAATTCATGTAGATTTTGGTGGTGGTGGTGATATTTCCATTTATGGAGCATATAATTTGGGTCATGAATTTTATCCCTGATTTCACAGTAGTTAGAATGATATGAATTGCATTTTACAGAAGAGGAATCCTAGCTCAGAAAGGTTAAGTAGTTGTTTCAAGGTCTCATAACTAGTGAATTGCTAATCTGATATATATATATATATATATATATATATATATATTTAACTTTTTTATTGTATAGTAAAACATATATACAAAGCAAAGGAATAAAAAGCGATAGTTTTCAAAGTACTCTTCAACAAGTGGTTATAGGACAGTTCCCAGAGTTTGTCATGGGCTACCATATGATCCTCTCATATTTTTCCTTCTAGCTGCTCCAGAACATAGGAGGCTAGAAGGCTTAAATACTTTTTTTATCCTTCTTTTATTGTGAGCAATGACATATATACAAAAACTTTTTTTCCTTCTTCTATTGTGAACAATAACATATATACAAAAAAGCTATACATTTCAAAGTACAGCACCACAATTAGTTGTAGAACATATTTTAGACTTTGACATGGGTTACAATTTCACAATTTTAGGTTTTACTTCTAGCTGCTCTAAAATACTGGAGACTAAAAAATATATGAATTTAATGATTTTTTTTCATATTCATTTGTTAAGTCCCAACTTCTGTGTATAATTCCACCACCACCTTTGATCTTTCCACACCTCTCTTTGGGGTTTGTTTGGACTATGGCAGTTCTAAATTTTTGATATTGAAAGGGTGTGTCACTAATATGGGGTAGGGAGTTGGAACTATCTGATGTTCTGGAGAGGCTGAGCTAGTTTTCAGGACTTATTGGGACCAGGGACCCATCTGGAGGTTGTAGGTTTTTGGAAAGTTACTCTAGTGCCTGGAACCCTTGTGGAATTTTATATATTGCCCTAGGTGTTCTTTAGGATTGTCTGGAATGGTCCTGGCTGGGGGTTGGCATGTTATGATAGGTAACAAGGTCTACCTGAAGTTTGCATAAGAGCAACCTCAAGAGTAGACTCTTGATTCTATTTGAACTCTCTCTACCACTGATACTTTATTAATTACACTTCTTTTCCCCCTTTTGGTCAGATAGAATTGTTGATCCCATGGTGCCAGGTCTGGATTCATCCCTGGGAGTCATCTCCCACATCGCCAGGGAGACTTTCACCCCTGGATGTCTTGTCCCACGTAGTGGGGAGGACAATGATTTCACTTGCAGAATTTGGCTTGGAGAGACTGAGGCCACATCTGAGCACCAACAGAGGTCCTCCAGAAGTAACTCTTAGGCATGCCAATAGGTAGTTGTACTGGTTTGAAATGATGTATGTACCCTAGAAAAGCCATGTTTTAATCCTAATCCCATTTTGAAAAGGCAGCTGTTTCTTCTAATCCCTATTCAGTACTGTATGTTTGAAACTGTAATTAGATAATCTCTCTGTAGATGTGATTTAATTAAGAGTGGTTGTTAAACTGGATTAGGTTGAGGTGTGTCTCCACCCATTGGGTGGATCTTGATTAGTTTCTGTAGAGCTATAAAAGAGAAAACGTTTGGGAGAATGAGGGAGATTCAGAGAGAGCAGAGAATGCTGCAGCGCCATGAAGCAGAGAGTCCATCAGCCAGCGCTTTGCAGATGAAGAAGAAAAATGCCTCCTGGGGAGCTTCATGAAACAGGAAGCCAGGAGAGAAAGGAAGCAGATGACACTGTGCTTGTCATGTGCCCTTCCGGCTAAGGGAGAAACCATGACTGTGTTCACCATGTGCTTTCTCATATGAGAGAGAGACCCTGAACTTCATTGGCCTTCTTGAACGAATGTATTTTTCCCTGGATGCCTTTGATTGGACATTTCTATTGACTTGTTTTAACTGGGACATTTTCTTAGCCTTAGAACTGTAAACTAGCAACTCATTAAATTCCCCTTTTAAAATCCATTCCATTTCTGGTATATTCATTCTGGCAGCTAGCAAACTAGAACAGTAGTCTAAGCTTCTCTGCTACCTACAAGAGTAAACCTCATGATCGAGGGCATGGCTTATTGATTTGGTGTCCCTAAAGTTTGACACAGTATCAGGGGATTCCCTGATGGTAAGGTTTAGTAGTTCCATATTTTTTCTCTCCTCCCTCAGGGGACTTTGCCAATACTTTTTGATTATCTGCTTAATATACTCTAGGATGTTTCCAGGCATTATAATAATCTAAGCAATATTAAAGGACCTCTTTTTATTTTGTGCTCCCTGTTTTTCAGTTGTTCAAATGAGCTATGCAGATAGGTTGAATTAGATTATGCACTACAGAAAATTTCAGTTCCAGATCAAATAAACCTTTCTTCCATTGGTCTCAAAGACTATGTGTGGTTCTAATATATAGCCACTGTCTTCCTTATCCCTATGTTCTGAATTACTTTAACCCTAACCTTTTTGACTTCGTTCTTATCTCTAAATATCAGGTTATATATGTAAAACAGCCTCTCAAAATCCAGAAATGATAATCACCACTCTGGATGTAATGTGTCTTCTCTAAAAGCTTACAATCTAGGCCCTTGTTTTCTTCTAAGCATTCTGAAGGGTGATCATATCATTGCTGTTTCTTTGTTTCTGGCTTATTTTGTCTCGCCAAATGTCCCACATGTTCATTCACATCGCTTCATGCCTCATGACATTGTTCCTTTTTGTAGCAGCACAACCTTTATTCATAAGTATACACCGTGGTTTGCCAAACGACTTCCCTGTCAGTGTATCCTGCAGCCACCTGCATTCATCGGGCATCATGTAGAAGGCCCAAAGTCCACAGTCCATCAATGTTCTCTATAGATAGTTTCATTGTTCCCAGCAGTAAACACACCCTCACGAAATAGGAAATCTAAACCTCCTCTTGACTCTTGTCCCTCACCCTATAATTTACATCTGCTGTTGTTGTGGTAGTGCTGATGGTTTCCTTTTGAACATAGCTCATAGCATGCATGGCAGTTTTCCCCCATACCCTGGACTTAAACACTCTTTATACAAGAATCATATCTTTGAAGTAATTCTTACAAGAACTCATTCATATTTCTAGTGTGAGTCCATGGGACACGTAGGTCAATACCACCCCTTTCAATTTTGTTCGTCTTCAATATGGTAATATTACATCTAGATCCACTAGAGAATCATCTTTGCTCCCATCTATTCCCTTACATTGGAGTTCAACCTCATTAGCTAATGGTTCACCCATCTCTAGCTTCCGTGTATCTCTAAGTCCCCTATCTGCTGGTCATAAAAGTGGACTCATACAGTATCTATCCTTTTGTGTCTGACTAACTTCACTCAGCATTATGTCCTCAAGGCTCATCTATCTTGTCATGTGCTTTAGAAGGTCATTTTGTCTTACTGCTGCACAATATTCCATCATATGTATATACCATATTTTGTTGTCCACTCTTCTGTTGATGAGCATTGTGCTTGTTTCCATCTTTTGGTGATTGTGAATAATGCTGCTATGAACCTCAGTGTGCAAATGTCTGTTTTTGTCTTTGCTTTCAGCTCTTCTGGGCATATACCAGGTAGTACTATTGCTGGGTCATAGAGCACTTCCATATTTAGTTTCCTAAGGAACCGCCAAACAGTCTCCCATAGTGGCTGCACCATTATACATTCCCACCAGCAGTGTATAAGTGTCCCAGTTTCTCCACATCCTCTCCAACATTTATAGTTTCCTGTTTGTTTAATAGCAGTTATTCTTAGGGTTTGAAGTGGTATCTCATTGTAGTCTTGATCTGCATTTCCTTATAGCCAGTGAAAATGAGCATCTTTTCATGTGCTTTTGAGCCATCTGTATTTGCTCTTCAGAAAAAATGCCTATTCATATCTTTAGCCCATTTTATAATTGGGTTGTTTGTTCTTTTGTTGTTGAGTTGAATGGTTTCTTTGTATATACATGAAATCAAACCTTTGTCTGATATGTGATTTCCAAATATTTTCTCCCAATGAGTTGGCTGTCTTTTCACCTTTTTGACAGTCTTTTGAGGTGCAGAAGCACTTGATTTTGAGGAGTTCCATTTATCTATTTTTTCTTTTGTTGCTTGTGCTTTGAGTGTAAAATTTAGGAAGCTACCGCCTATTACTAGGTCTTGAAGATGTTTCTCTACATTTTTTTCTAGAAGTTTTATGGTGCTGGTTCTTATATTTAGATGTTTGATCCACTTTGAGTTAATTTTTGTGTAGGGTGTAAGATAGTGGTCCTCTATCATTCTCTTGGCTATTGATATCCAGTTCTTCTATGTGCAATTAATGAAAAGGCTATTTTGTCCCAGTTCAGAGGATTTGGGGCCCTTGTTAAATCAGTTGACCATAGATTTGGTGGTCTATTTCTGCACTCTCAATTCAATTCCACTGGTCAATGCTTCTGCTTTGTGCAAGTACCATGTTGTTTTGACCACTGGGGCTTTATAATAGGTTTTAAAGTCAGGGAGTGTTAATCCTCCCACTTTGTTCTTCTTTTTTAGGATACTTTTAGCTATTTGGGCTTCCTTTCCTTTCAGATAAATTTAGTAGTTAGCTTTTCCAAATTTTCAAAGTAGGTTGTTGGAATTTTGATTTGTACTGTGTTGAATCTGTAGATCCACTTGGGGAGAACTGACAGCTTAACTATATGTAGCCTTCCTATCCATGAGCAGAGAATGTCTTCCCACCTGTTTAGATCTCCTTTGATTTCTTTTAGCAATGTTATGTAGTTTTCTCTGTACAAATCTTTTACATCCCTAGTTAATTCATTCTTAAGTATTTGATTCTTTTAGTTGATATTTTGAATTGAATTTTTTCCTTAACTGACTCCTCAGCTAACTCATTGCTGGTGTATAGAAATGTTACTGATTTTTGCACAGTAATTTTATATCTTGCCACCTTGCTGAATTTGTTTCTGAGCCCAAGTAACTTTGCTGTAGATTTCTCAGGATCTTTCAAGTATAGTATCATATCATCTGCAAATAATAAGATTTTTACTTGTTCATTTCCAATTTGGATGTCTTTTATTTCTTTGTCCTGCCTGATTTCTCTAGCTAGAATGTCTAGCACAGTGTTGAATAAAAGTGGTGACAGTGGGCATACTTGTCTTGTACCTGATCCTGGGGGGATAACTTTCAGTCTCTCTCCATTGAGTATGATGCTGGCTATCGATTTTTCACATATTCCCTTTATCATGTTGAGGTATTTGCCTTTGATTCCTATCTTTTGGAATGTTTTTATCAGAAAAGGATGCTGAATTTTGTTGAATGCCTTTTCAGCATCAATAGAGATGATCATGTGTTTTTTCCTTTTGATTTGTTAATGTGATGTATTACATTAATTGATTTTCTTGCATTGAACCATCCTTGCATTCCTGGCATAAACTCCACTTGGTCATGGTGTATAATTCCTTTAATGTGCTGTTGGATTTGATTTGCTAATATTTATTGAGAATTTTTGCATCTGTGTTCATTAGGGAGATTAGCCTGGAGTTTTCCTTTCATATAGCATCTTTACTCGGCTTTGGTATTTAAATGATATTAGCTTCAGAAAATGAGCTAGGTAGAGTTCCTTTTTCCTCAATTTTTTTGAAAAGTTTGAGCAAGATTGGCATTAGTTCTTTCTGGAATGTTTGATACAATTTCCCTATGAAGCCATCTGGCCCTGGGCTTTTTTTTTTGTAGGAAGATTTTTGAGAACTGATTGAATCTCTTTACCTGTGATTGGTTTGTTGTGATCTTCTATTTCTTCCTGAGTCAGCGTAGCCTGTTTGTGTGTCTCCAGGAATTTGTTCATTTCATCTAATTTGCCTAATTTGTTGGTGTTTAGTTGTTCATAGCATCCTCTTATGATTTCATTTATTTTTTCAGGGTCTGTGGTAATGCACCCCTTCTCATTTCTGATGTTGTTTATTTGCATGTTCTCTCTTCTTTTCTTCATCAATCTTGAGAGTGGCCCATCAATATTACTGATTTTCTCAAAGAACCAACTTTTGGTTTTATTGATTCTTTCTATTGTTCTTTTGTTCTCCCATTCATTTATCTCTGCTTTAATCTTTGTTATTTCTCTTCTCCTATTTGTTTTGGGGTTAGTTTGCTGTTCTTTCTCAAGTTCCTCCAGGTTTGCTTTTAAGTCCTTGATTTTTGCTCTTTCTTGTTTTTTAATATAGGTATTTAGGTCAATAAATTTCCCTTTCTGCAAAGCCTTTGCTGCATCCCATATGTTCTGATAAGTTGTATTTTCATTTGCATTCATCTCCAGATAGCTACTGATTCCACTAGCAATTTCTTCTTTGACAACTGGTTGTTTAAGAATGTCTTATTTAACCTTCAAATATTTGTGAATGTTCTCATTCTTTTGTGGTTATTGAGATCCAGCTTCATCCTATTGTGATCAGAGAAAGTGTTGTGAATAATTTCAATATTTTTAAATTTATAAAGGCCTGTTTTGTGCCCCAGCATATGATCTATCCTGGAGAATGTTACATGAGCACTAGAGGAGAATGTATAACCTTGTGCTTTGGGGTGCAATGACCTATATATGTCTGTTAGATCTAATTAATTTATCAAGTTATTTAACTTCTCTATTTCCTTTTTTTTTTTTCTGTCTGGTTGTTCTATCTATAGAGGAGAGTGGTGGATTGAAGTCTCCTACTATTTTTGTTGAAACATCTATCACTCCCTTCAGTTTTGCCAATGTCTCTCGCATGTACTTTGGAGTTCCTTGATTGGGAACATAAACATTTATGATTGTTATATCTTCTGGGTGAATTGACCCTCTAATTAGTATATAGTGTCTTTCTTTGTCTCTTATGATGTCTTAATGTCTAAAGTCTATTTTGTCCAATATTAGTATAGCTACTCCTACTTTCTTTTGTTTACAACTTATGAGGAAAATCTTTTTCCATCCTTTCACTTTCAACCTATCTGGATCCTTGTGTCTAAGATGAGTCTCTTGTAAACAGCATATAGCTGGGTTATGTTTCTTAATGCATTCTACCAATCTGTATCTTTT